>JAIFTH010000229.1:0-42582 GCA_019968535.1 Fragariocoptes setiger
GTAAGATAAGAATTTCGTGATATCTGTTGAACGCAAGATGCATTGATTCGATTGTCACGAAAAATCTACTATGTCTCAGTGAAAATGATATGCTTGCCATAGAAGTCAACGGGAGCTCGAAAATGCACTGCTCAAACGCACAGTCATATGTGCTTCTTTTATTTTTTTTTTCATACTAAGTCGTTGGCACCCTTTATTCAGTCCATTTTATGACGATATCTATCAGCGGTTTTCTCCTAAAAAGATTAAGATTTTTTTATTTATTCATACACTTGACTGCTAACTTCTGTTTGCACCTGTTGTCATCATACAACGGACTAACTCGATGCATCAATTCTTATCTCAACATCTCAACTCAACTCAGGCACAACATTAATGACACTGAATAAGCGTCGATAACCTATTGTTTCATCACACATTTCACTCTCGATAACGGACTTATATAAAAGCCCTCAGGATTAATCAAATCCTGGAAGGGCTGAAAAAATAATAACAAATCAAGGAGAGACTAATTGCACAATCTTCGTTTGAGTTGATAGAACTTTCATTGTTTATCCTTATTCCAAAGATTTTCGATTCAGGCAAATTTTGCATTCAAAAGTACCGCGCATTTCAGGCACAAAATTCGCGATGTAAGTTCATCATGTCGTAGTATCTTGTGAACATTTTCGTAATATCATGAGAGGAAATATGACACCAGAGCTTATGGTACAGCTGAGACAACGTGTGCTTGTGTATGTGTGTGTGTCATAAAAGTCGATATATAATTTAAGCAGGTTTCGTGCGAATTGTAAATTATTTATTTTATACAAATTAATCGTCGACTAATATTATCATCAAATTATCACCGGCTACCTGAATGTAAGGTTTGCATCTCATCCTCTTTCTGATAATACCTTGCACCTAGACAATCCCTATCAGGACCTCCATTAAGATTGAATTGTCACATTCACATTGACAATGCCCAAGTCACGATCCTCATCATCGTCATCGCGTTCGTCGTCGTCCTCTTCATCGTCCTCATCCTCATCTTCGTCATCATCACCATCCTCCTCCTCATCGTCGTCACGATCGTCTTCATCATCGTCGAGGTCATCACGCTCTCGATCGCGATCAAAAACAAGATCAAGATCTAGATCACGGTCGCTATCCCATTCACGTGCACGTGATTCCGACTCTAAACGTTCGCCTTCACCAGCTAAAGTGCACGTGAGTCGCCTGACAAGGAATGTAAATAAGCATCATATTATGGAAATATTCAAATCATACGGTGAAATTAAGAACGTCGATCTCCCTTACGATCGTTGGCACCCGCATTTGTCGCGCGGCTCGGCTTACGTTGAATTTGAACGAGACGAAGACGCTAACAGAGCTATCAAGTATATGGACGGCGGTCAAATCGATGGACAGGAAATCAGTGTGACGAAGGTGTCCCAAAAGCAAAATTCTGGTCGTGGCCTGCGCAAAGAACGCCTCTCTTGGAGACGCCGTCAGAATAAATAGACGATCGCTTGCAACTTGAACACTGTCTGAGTGAGTTCAAACTTTTTGATGCTGTAAACTACCTTTTCCGTTCGTTGAAAAGCGTACATAATGTCATTGATGCGAGAGCCTTCGGGGTGTTCAATCAAATCTTTTATGTATCTTGATTCCTTGCGTAGTCTCAGGCGCATATGATCTTTTCTTCTTTTACTATTATTTTATTTTATTTTGTAATTATTGGCTCGTCGATGAGCTAACAATCGAAGGATACAGCAACATCAAAAGCTGCCGCGACCCCGTTAATATTGAATTATTGACACAATTTGAGACTAAAATCATAGTGGTCGCCTAACGTTTTCATTTACTCAATAACCGTTATCGGTATAACACAAGAACCTCTGAATAAAATATATTCAAATGGTCGTCACTCGAGCCAATAATTGATCGCACGCTTCATTGACGATGGGAGCATAATTGGCATAAGCATAATGACCGCCGGCTTTAAATACGATAACATGAATCCATGAAGACCCATCTTGATCGGCATTTCCGTTGTCCGACTTTTCCTTGTTTTCACTGCTGTTGTTATTAATGGCTGTTACATTAGAGTTTACAGACAATGAATTGTTGCCACAACAAATAGCCGCTGGTGGTGTGAAAGACATTTTGCCCTTATGATCATAAGTGTCAAAGGTAGAGCGATCAAGGCCCAAGAATTGTGTCATCTCGTAGAATATCTCGCGCTCAATAAGTTTGTCATTCTCACTGAACACTAAAAGTGTGGGCAACTTTAGTCGGGCCAAATGCTCAAGTTGACTAATGACACGCGCACAATTAGAGTTACGCATCACTGTGGCCGACAACATTACGTGGTCCATGTTATCGACACGCACTGGTACTCCGACTATGGTGAGAAAACCGGAACCAAATGCTTGAAACAGCGCACGCCCGGCTTTGTTTTGATACACACGAACTGAGCCACATTTGAACCACTCAGGTTTCATCGATTGTGGCAACCGATGACCGGCCGGCGAGAACAGGGCCAATGCTTTGACTTTGATTGACGTCTTGAACGGGTGATCGTTTTTGTCATTGTCATGCTTCTCTTGCATAGCGTCATTGTTGTTATTGTGGTTGTTGTGCTTTTCGACACCTGACGACGATGACCATGATGATATGAGTAATAATGTCGGATAGATGGCGCTCGAATGCGACACCAACATGTCGATGCGATCAATGTTGACAGCAGCAAAGAAATCACTCAAATAAGCGGCTTTCTCGTCGGCCGAATGTCGAAACAATGTCTTTGTCTTGACGGTCGCTTTGTATTCCGGGAAATTGGGCGCCACCACGCGTACAGCTTGGCGCGTCAAGTGGCGAATAAGCAAACGGAAATCATGGAACGAACCCGGGGCTCCGTGTAGCGCCACCACCAGCGGTGCCGTGCGCTGGCGCTCGGCCGACAATAGTGCACCTGTGTCAATATATTCCACCTTCAAAGTGACACCTTGCCCCGACGGCGCCTTCACATAGACCGAGCGCGAGCGGCGGCCGCGCTTGCGCCGCTTAGCATCGCGCAATTGATCGTAAACACGTGCGCACGTCTTGATGGTCACACAACGTGTGCACGTGGCCAGCAGACGCTCATCGTCGAGATCGTCTAAATTGTCGAGCTCACAGTTATTTGTTTGATCACATGGTTCTTTTGTGTACGGTGTGTTGTTATGGTGAGTGGTGACAACATTCTTTTGTTGTTGTTGTTGTTGCTGCTGTTGTGATGGTTGTCCTGTTGTGGCGGCTGTCATTATCACCGGTTCGTGTGATAATTTCATGATTGATTGCTGGTGCTGGTGCTGTTGCTGTTGTTGTGTCAAGTTGGTTGCATCGAAATTTGTTGCGTGTCGATCGTCAGTCTCGTGATTGTGATTGTAATAGGCGTCTACTTCGGTGTGACACATCACCATCGTTGTTGTTGTGCATTAAAACTACTTCTTTTTCTCCTCCTTACTCTTCTCGTGATGACCTAAATTATTATGTGTGACGATCGAATATAATTTGTGTGTGTGACACTCTTCTTTGTTATTTAAATCTTGTGCTGTATGCTGTACACCTAATACCTGTCAATTATCGATTAATTGTTTGACTAACACCAGTACTTCCTGCTGAGCTTCAGCTACTGGTTGACGTATAACAATGACTTCAATTGAATAAAACTAACCTAATGTGAGTTGCTAAATGAATAAAGTTAAGTTCAACTTGATTGAGAATCTTTGAGGACAATCACGCTGGTGTGCACTTTGCCGCTGTGACCAAAATACACCTACAGTAATGATAATGATAATAATAATAATAATAAAGTTATACGTTACTATAAGTGACATGCACTTGATCGCTTATGTAAGTGCGTGCTCATGTGGTCACACACACGCGCACACTGCAGACGCACAACATTCATGCACACATGCAACACATTAAAAACTATTGGCCAAAAATAAAAACAAAGACCAACTTTTCCTCAAATCTCTCGTTTCAATCACTGGCTATTCGCCATTGATTATTGTAAGTCGTAGCTGCTATAGTAGTAGTTGCATGTATGTATGTGAGTGTGTATGTGTGTGTGTCCAGCGTAGATCCTTTGACATGCACACCAACATACAAGTGAATCGATTATTGCTCTTGGTTAGTTTGTTGTTGTATATTGGGTTCTTGGTGAGCTTGGCCAGCCAATGCTCTCTTCGTTTTGTTCTGCTCTGATATGTGGGCTGCTACGATTGCCACTCACAATCTCATTATTGGTGTTAGTATTAGTGGTATCATAACACAACTAACGACCAGAGAGAATCATGTTCTCAGGTTCGACTCGACTTGATTAGCTAGAGAGTGGATTTGGCTGGTGCATATCTAGAGCTGGTTTCTACTCCTTCGCTTATTGCTATTGCTGCTCTCTCGCTATCGAGTTTGCTTGCTTACTCTCTTTGAGCTCGATTGCAGATTGTAAATAGTTACATGCCGAATATGCGATCGCATTCAAGCCGCCATATGAAGTGGCTAACTGACTGGCTATTCAGATCAGTGAATGAAGGGCGAACAAGCAGTTATTAGTTGGGTGCGTCTGCCAGCCAGCAGCTAACGGTGTCTCGTACGTTCGATTATCGTCCCTGTGTGTGTATTTTTTTGTAATGTTTGGCAGGCACAGTTGTTTGTAAGTCAAGTGCAACTGCCACCACCATCGATACTAATATCTCGTGCACGACTAGCAGCTAGCTCTTTTCAACACGGATCATACGGTGATACGAGGGCCATACTTTTGTTGTCTGACTGGCTCACCTAGCGATAACTAAACAAACTCTTACCGTACTCTATTGCTGCTTGTTTGCCGCTGCTATCTCAACTACTACGCTTGGGGCTACTATCTATTCGCTGCTGTTTTCGCTGACTGCTGCTATCTAGCTGGCAAGCTCGATATTCTATTGAGCTCTAGTTACCGATAAATTCCTTTCTTCCAACACACACACTTTCACTACGTGCACATTTACAGGTACACACACACACACACACACACATGCATTGGCTTCGTTGGTTTGTGTGCGTGCAATGTAGGTTTCTTTTGTTAGTCGATCTGCCTCTTCTGCATGGTTCGATGGCCATTCGCTAGCGCTCACTTCAATCGCTCAGCACAAACAAGACAAATATTAACGACGACAACTAACGTGATGGCAACGTTCAGATCCTGACATGCAAAGGCCAACATCTGAGTGAGAGTTGAATGTCAAACGAGCGAATGAACGAAATATTATTACATTTGTTGTGTGTGTGTGCGTGCGTGAGCTTGTGTGCGTCGAATTTAGTGCAACCATGTTTGGCTTACTCGCTCGCTCAATTTAGAGTTTATTTGTTCGTTCGTTTCGTGCCAGTGTGCATTCGCAGATTCGTGCGTACGCGCACCACGCATTTGCGACAATTTTCTGGCTCACGCCAAGTGACTCTCACGTGAACAAAAATTGAAATGAATTGAATTAGATTGCAATGAATCAATCAAGTGTGCACGTGTGTCAGCGCCGAAAAATGCATACAAGTACAAGGCGCAACCATCAAATTTTGTTTGTTTGCTTGTGTGTTTGTGCTTAACGATCACAGAGAGAACAAACAAGACGCCAAAGTGCCGTGCTTTCGCACTGCACTGTGGATTATACTTTGCAGCGCATTTAAGCGCTGCTAACCCCGTCCGCCGGCGCCGCTTCGGGAGGTATCTCGATACCGACCCGTGAAAGGGTAACGTTTTTCTGGGTTTTTGGCGTTTTTCTGAGTTTTTACACAATCTCTGGGGAGTAATATTTTGTGTAAAAACACATATTACATTTATGTTATAAGTAATTCTGTCCGTTTTTGAGGAGAAAAGTGTAATTACTCATTTTTTAAAAGAAAAGCGCCTGTAATAAATATAAAAAGGGGGAAAGCACCCAATCAGAACCCGCACGTTCTGTGAAGACCATGAAGACAAACAACAATATGCAATCATTTTTTTTTCTAGCCCAAAAGACCGCGACGCTAGAGGTACAACCAATTTCGCGAACCGACCGCAATAGGTATCGAGATATTTAAAAAGTGTCAGTGTTACCGGCGTTGCGAACGAGATAAGAGACTGTCGTTTCGATAAACAATTATCGATATATTCCAGCCTGATTTTGTTGTTGTTGTCGTTATTATTGCTGCAGTAATCTATGAAAATACCTGTGCGCGATTCTCCGTGAGCATGTTCGTTTAACCCTCAAAGAATTGCAGAGATTTAATTTGCCAATAAACAAACTCTCAACAAACGACTTTTTCGTAAAATTTTGTGTCAATATCATTGTACATTTTTTGTTGTTGATATTCTTGTTTTTACGATGTGACATTCTCAATTGTCATCAGCAACAACCGCTGCGTACACTTCTGCTCTAATTTATATGAACCACTATCAAAATGAACAACACTGAAACTGTCTGTTCGTCGTGCTTGTGTAAGAAAGACCCGATCGTATCGTTCGAGCTACATTCAATATCAAGCCAGACAACTTTTGGCTCTTTCTCACTGTCTGACTAATGACTGTTATTGCTTAATGTGTGCTTAAGGATGACTTCAATTGCAAACCGTACCCTGACTAATTATTGTTTTTTTTCTCGTTCTCGACCTCGGTTCGTTCGACTGACCTGAACAACGAACACGCACACCTGGCCACCGTAAACACTTGTGTATGTCTTGGTCATGCTTCTGATACATAAAAAAATATATTGATACGCACAAATACAAACAGACATACACATGTTGCGACACACACACACACACACACACACACACACACACACACGCATATATACACACAAAGCGAGCGAATGAAACCCATTTGCCTATTTGTTAAGCCAGCACACAATTTATGGCCATCTTGACTCACAGTTTCTCCTTCACAAAGTGTTTGTTTGCTAATCAGAAATCGCTATTGCTATTGGTATTGCTATTAATCTTACTATCGCACTATGAGTACCGAGAAGATACAAGTGCGCAAATTGAGCATTGAAATCCAAGAAACACCTGGTGGATTGTTAGGCAACTTGGTGTTTGGGCGTAGACTGTCGTGCGAATGCTGTCATTGGCTGTACAATTAGTGCATGGCTAAAGTTCATCCTTGCACTCAATGTTGTTCCAACCGTGGCCAGTGCGATCGTCCAACACGTGAAGGACAACAGGTGCACTGACCTGCCACTAATAGTTTGGCTCAGTTCGGCTTAGTGGCTCAGTGGCACATAAGCCACAAAACGTGCCACAGCTCTCTCGTTGTTGGCGTCTAATAACGGCACCGGAAGCAAACTGTGATACACTTCTGTTGTTCCGATCAAAATTTGCTCAAAATCTTACATATTTATTACACCTCAAAGAGAACAGAGAGTTTAGTCATCGAAACAAGCCAATCGTTCATTGGCGATCGAATCCAGCGATCGATAGCCACCGCAATGCCGAAGAACAAGTTGCCACGTTTGCGCGAACCTCACGGCGAGCCGGTTCAACAAGTGCGCGATTTATTCATGAAAAACTATCGTCTAATCGACAGCGAAGAAGAGCGCAAGCAAGCCTATTATGACGAAGATGTGCGTCAGGTGGAAACAATGAGTTTCTTGGTGCAACGTTGTGTCATAATCAAGCGTAAGCAAGTGGACGAAGCGTACAAGATGCTCGACGCAATGCTCCGATGGCGACGTAAGCATTTCATACGCGAGCTCACCGATCGTTCGTTCGCGCGAGAGTTCTTTTTGTGCGGCGCCGCGTTCGTTTACGAACCGGACGTTTTTGGCAACAAGACGCTGTACGTTAGACCGCACTTGTTGCGTAACGTGCTTGAACTCAAGCAAGCCTTCAAAGAGTATGTAGAGCAATATCATTTTACCTTTTATGATTGTCATTGATTCAGATGTTCTAATTGTTCTAATTTTTCCCCTCCTCATTGTTCTAATTGCCCATTGTCCATCACCAGATTCTTGGCTTACTTGATCTATCGAATCGATGACAGCGTTGACGGCGCCAGCTTTGCGCTCATATTTGACTTGTCCAACACATTGTGGCAGCACTACGATTTCGACATGCTAATGCACCTGCTGTCGTTGTTGCGTGACTACTACCCGGTCAATATCGACTATGTGTTGGCAATCAATTTTCCTTGGATATTGACAGCAGCTTGGACTGTCGTGAAGCGCTTAATTCCACCTGAGCGACGCGATGTTGTTGCGTTCGTGTCCAGCAAAGATGTTGTGAACAACTTTGTCAAGCCAGAGAATTTACCTGATTTCTTGGGCGGCACCTGCGCACGACCGCATCAATATACGCCCAAAAATTGTAAATCAATTGTTGAGCTTTTGCTGGAGTGGCGCGAGTTAGCTCGACGAGAATCAAACTCAACCAATTCATCCAGCATCAACAACAACAATAATAACAACAACAACAGCACAGACAATCAGGAGCCACAAACACAACATTCGGCCATACATGCTTCGATGAGCGACAAGCGTATCGCTGAAATCATCAAAGTATTCGACGAACTTGTTCACAGAGACGATAATAAGTTCATGCATGACGAGTTTGAGCGATTGATCAACAATCAATGAATTCCATAATTAATATTATGTCAAAATTCATTGTCGACAAGTTTTGTCTATCGTGAATCAACAATCTAATTTCATTTTTTCCCAGCAGCACAGATGCCTAAAACACAGTACTTTAATAAACCGAAAATGGGAAAAGGATGACGTCAGCAAGGGACTTGGAGTCGGAGTGACTGTAACTAAGTTGTCTAATAAAATCAACAAATTATTAATTTATCAAAACAAACAATTTAAATGCTATTCACTATTCAATCGAAATCATCCCACTTTAGCGACTATTGCTTAATCATCTTTCAAGTCACAATCTCGTGATCGGCAAGTGGCCAACATTCAAGAAGATTGCTCAATGCTAGATATTTGAATATCTGTTTTGCATGTTTCTTTTATTGATTGATGCTGGAATTTGTAATGTGAGAGAGAAACAACATGTAATTGCAACGTAATTGAGCGGCTAAAGCTTATATATCAAGTGCGCAGACTCGATGTTCTATTGGCATGACACGTAAGAGGCCGGTTGTTGCTAGAGGCCGCCGCTGTCGCACACACAACGTTTAGGAAGTCGATCAGCTGATTAGCGGCCTCTAAACGCGAGAGAGAGAGAGAGAACAATCAGGGGTGAAATCAATAGGAAAATCATATGAGCGAACTATTGCACGATACATCGAAATGATATTCGGTTATCTATTCTCGATATCACCATTGTCAACGTAATGGTGCCTTGTTTAATCCCTCGTCTTCTCTCTCCCTCAATCGATAGAGAATATTATCATCGGTGTCACATTTCCAGATAAAAAGGCTTACTCAAAGTAGTAAGCTACCGTTCACCAAGTGTACAGATATATCGATCTCAATGTGCCATTGAGCACACTCAGACGTTTACAGACACACGCGTCGAGATTACACTTGATGAGTCTGTTTTGGTCGTTCAACGCACACAGTACTGTACACGCTTGTTATCATCAATGAGGTTTCATAAAGATTTGAGTTATACAATGACTGCAAACAACATAATCACGCCCATGTACATGTGAAAGAACACTCATCGTTTCATTTCGCTTGCCGTTCAATCAAATGATAGTTTCGGCCGATAAGCAACATTAAGCGCTTGGTGTGTTTGTCTCTTTAACTCAGTTGATAAAGCAGTGTGTATCAAATCACCGCAAAGCCTTGATTGTTGTGTCCCATGGAAAACAGATGCCAATGTTTTGATCGCGAGTCGTTATTGTTGCCGCGCGCTGCTACTACTGCTGCTGCGGCAGCTGCATCGTCATTGTGTCGCTGGTGAGTATGAATTACTAATAACCAGACGACACTTGGCATGTCAAAAGCCACACTTGAGTTGTCAAAACACTGAACTTAAAGCGCTGAACCAAACTACCCCTCGAGAAGCGCCTAATCGGTCTTGTTCAACAGTTCAAATTAGGCATCGGACGAGACATTCGTGTATGTGTGTGTCTATGTGTGCCACGGACAACATGCTGTTCTGATTCCCTGTGGTGTCTGATTAAGTCGCCTTGAGTCGAGCGGGCAACCCAGCACACGCACATACAAACGCTCACGATTTACATCGAACCCGCCTAGGGACAGAGGAGTCTTTAGATTAATATCTCACGTGGTCCACAGGAGGCCGCCAATTATCAATTTATCAGCGCATCGAATACAAACAACTAATTAACTTTCACGCACACACGCTCGAACAAAAAGATCCTCATAGACGCACAAATCATGGCCAATGACGACAACTCGCCCGACAGCACACCTGAAGAGGAGCGTCGAGCTCAATACGAGCTTCGTGATGTGGCCTCAATTTATCCCAGCGGTGTCAGTCGTGACAGACCCGACGATCGTTACCACCTGGTGTACATAATATTGCTTATGCATGGCATCGGAACTTTAATGCCATGGAACATGTTCATCAATGCCGAATCGTATTTTCGTAATTACAAACTGCATCCGGCCGATCATGACACCGACGAATTGGCCAATTTGCGTAAAAACTTTCTCTCCTATCTCGGACTGTGTGCTCAAATACCCAATGTTCTATTCAATGGACTCAATCTATTGTTCAACATTGGCTCAGGCAATTTGCGAATGCGCGTCACCATGACATTGATAGTTGAGATTATAGTCTTTAGTGTAACAATATTTCTTGCTTTGATCGATTCTTCTGGATGGCCAGTGACATTTTTCTACATTACAATGGTTTCGGTTGTCGTACTTAACATGGCCAGCGGAATTTATCAGAATTGTATATTTGGTACAGGTGCAAAATTTCCTATGACTTACACCAATGCCATATTGATTGGCAGTAATTTGAGTGGTTCATTCACTTCATGTGTCAACATACTGACCATTTGGCTAGCACCTGATGCGCGTACATCAGCCACTTATTACTTTATCACTGCGTTGCTCGTTCTCGTTGGCTGTCTTGTCACATACAACATGTTACAGAGGAATAAGTTTTATCGTCACTACGATCTTGTCAGTCGTAGCCAGTCGGCGGCAGCCACAGTGGCCGCCAACGCCAGCAACCGAAACAATGCTCTGGGTCAACTTCAAGACAAATATGCTGTGCTCAAAAAGTGCTGGACTCAATGTTTGAACGTGTTTCTCACATTCTACGTAACATTAGCTCTCTTTCCGTCCGTCTTGTCCAACATACGTCAAGCTCCGTCAGGCTCGCCAGGTCACATGCCGTTGTCAGACAAATACTTCATTTCAGTATCATGTTTTCTTATATTCAACGTGTTCGCTATGCTCGGCAATCTTATATCCAATCTGACCACATGGCCCGGTCCCAAGTACTTATGGATTGCCGTAGTGGCGCGTTTTCTATTCGTACCATTCTTTTTGTTTTGCCAATTTAACGACACATCACGCAGGTGGCCGGTTTATATCGAGAATGATTGGATCTACACTGGCGCCAACGCACTCATGGCTTTATCATCAGGTTATCTCAGTAGCTTGTGCATGATGTTCGCCTCTAACGGTCTCGACCCTGATGATGCGCCCGTTGCTGGCATGATGGCAGCCTTCTTCCTAGTATTTGGCATATTTTGTGGTATAAACTCATCGTTCTTCCTCACCTGGATCGTTGAAATTTGAGCCAGAACTCACTATAATGTTATTCATATCACATTGTGACAGCTAATATGAGTTGAAAGTGTGATGATTTGTGATACACGGCAGAGGAATCGTGAGTTTTCGAATTTCGTGTAATACTCCCACGCGTTGTCGATGAGAAATATTCGTGATTAAAACTATAATTTAAGACAAAATTCTCTTCTTGCGAAACAAAACACTGATAAAATTATCAAAATTTATGATAATTGAACAATAATTCATATAAACTATATGTGTTGGATAATGTAGCACAGTTTCAACAAGAACAACACCATCTTAAATATTATTGCTACAAAGGATGAATGTCGTACATAGTTCCCCGTAGGAACACATATCGTTAGCTATCAGCTATTTGAGTTTCGTATCCTTAAGACTTCTAAATCACTTTGTTCCACCAAATTGAATAGAACCAAATGTGCGAAGATACAGTTGAGATGAGGATGTAATTTTAGCTCATAGATCTCTCTTATGTGAGAATGATAAATGTGTGCTAGAACATGAAAGAGTAGCTGGTGTATCTTTTTAACCACTTGATCAAATGTGGGAGGGAAGTCTTTGTCAAATTTGGTCGGAAATATCAATTCATCGTTGATGGTTTTCTGAGTGAATGTCATTACATAATCGATGTAATGCGGGGCGGTGAGTTTGAGGCGTTTGCCTTTTTCGTCTTGCCACAAATAAAGCTTATTGCCGGGCCCGATCATATCAGGGCAATCGCTCACTGTACAAAATTCGGAGATAGTACCATACAATAGATTGATATGATCAAAGAAGGCAAGTGTGTGTGAGGCGAGCCATTCGTTCTGGTCCATGCCGACGGGTAATTCAACAAGCTCACGCAATTTAGTCTCGGGTATCCAACATTGCAATAGATTGGCGTCTTGCAAATACTCTCTGGCCGACTCATGGGGCGACGATACGGTGTTAGAGGCGTCCTTGTTGTCGCGGCGACGCGTTTTGCCCATAAGCCAATTGAAAGTTTCGCGCAAGTAATCGGACATCGTGGCACTCGTGTATCATAGTATTAGTTGTAAATGATACGATAAGATTTTTTATTTACATTCCCTGCGCAAAATAAAATAAAATGTCCCACGTAAGCGAATCGTGTGTATGTGTTTATGTGAGCGCGCTTGTATGTGCACAACGTACCCTGAATGCGCGGAACGCAATGTGGTTTGTAAGCCAGTTCACATTTGTGCACAACTGCCCGCAGTTGTGAGCATTGAGGAACACGCACACAAACGAGCGTGGCAGGCAACTGTACACAGCTGTTCAAATTGTGCCACCACACGGCGTAAAGCGAATTCCGTTCTGCGCATCCAAAGAAAGAGAATTTTATGCGCACACGGACAGATGAGCAATGTTATGTTAGTGGTACTCGTCGTCTTGCCCGAGGCACGTTGGTCATTTCTATTATTATTATTATTAAAATCACTAGATAAATCTACCTGGTGCCGCTTTCATCGCCTCAATATTATGATAAAATGTCCGACAGTGACAGTGAATTAGATGATATTGTCATCCTACGAACTGAGCCTGCACTTGTGGACTTAACAAGCGATCAAGAAGTGATTGACCTCGACGAAGAAGATGAGATCATCCAGACAACAGCCAACATTGACGATTCTCGGTCACCGAGCCTTGTTCAAGACCGGTCATCTATTGAAGACGAGGATCTTATTGAAGACGAAACACCCAACAGAAACGAGCCACTCATTGAAGAAGAGGAAGACGAGCCATTAATCGAAGCCGATGACGAGCCGCTCATTGAAAAAAACGAGCCATTCATTGAAGTAGACAAGCCATCTGTTCGCGATGAACTATTCGTTCAGAGTGAACATAACGAGTCAGCTGATGATCAACGAGCACCTATCGACAAGGTGCTCGCTTTGAAAGAACGTGGCAATGCTCAATATAACCAACATCATTATGATGAAGCGCTAGAATTATACACTCAGGCGCTTGATTGTATAGAGAAATTTAATTTAGACAAAGATGTTGCCTCGAAAATACATTTCAATCTAGCGATGGTACATTCAAAGTTGGGTGCCGTCAAGGCTGCCCTTAAAGAATGTATCAAAGCAATCAAGCTGGATCCCAGTTATGTTAAAGCCCACATGAAACGAGCTGAGATACACACACAATTAAGTGAGTTCAATGAAGCACAAATAGTTTATGAGTATTTGAATGAATTGGGCTGCGAAAATCGTGATTGTTTACGTTTGCTTGAGCACAATCTACAGATGGCCAAACGTCGTAAGAAACGTGATTATTACGAGATATTAGGTGTACACAAGTTTGCCTCAGAGGCAGAGATCAAAAAGTCATATCGCAATCATGCTCTCAAACATCACCCTGATAGGCACTCCGACGCTGATGAAGTGAGCCGACGCATTGAGGAGAGACGATTCAAAGAAGTTTCCGAGGCTTACAAGGTATTATCTGACCCGAATCAGCGTTTGACCTACGATCAAACCCAGTGTAGTAGTGGTATCGATAGCCATCACATACATGGCCGCGCGCACGCAAAACCACGATACTACGGATTCCAAGGATTCCATAGACAGCATCAGCACCAATTCACTAATCAAGATTTTGAACATTACATGAATGCTGACCCCTTCTTCAGGGCATTCAAAGGTCGTACTCATTTTGGACAACAAAGAAAATAAAGCTAGCTACTACTACACAGATGTAATAGTTTCCAACATTTCAAACACAGCTTATCTATCGATATCGAAGGGAAAGCGATTTATTATGTTTAGTTTTCTTCAATTATTTGTTTGTCTAATTATTAAACAAGGCCAATATGTTGTCGTCAGGCTGTGAGCACGGATTGTCGGAATCAACAGCGTCGAGGTAGCTGAGCAGATCTAATTGATCGGCAGAGACCACCGAGTCGCTAGTAGGCAAATCACAGGGATCAAAATTGAGATCTAAGTTGTTTAGAGTCGTTGCTTTAGCTGGCTGTTGTCCATTATTGTTGTTAGCATTAGAATTGTTGTTGTTGTTATTGTTGCTAGGATTGTCGGTGCTGTTTTCAATAACAACAGAGCCATTAGCCGGAATGTCGACTGTTGTTGCGGATGGTGAGGATGATGATATTGACTTGAAACGTTTTGGATTTGGTTGTTGCTGACTGCTGTTGTTGAACGCTGCTGATGCTGATTGTTTCAACGCCGAATTGTGCGTTGCCGAACAATTGACCGAATTAGTCGACGAGCTAGTGGTTGAGGTGGACGTCGACGAGGCAGCCGACGCGGGTCCGTTGGAGTGCGGCTGAACGTCGAGCAAACTGGTGCCAAGACCGGTGCTCGATGTTGACGATTGGCTGCCCGACACCGACGGAGGTCCGCACGAGCCCTGATGTCCGCCAGCGATACTATTAGGTGTTGCAGGTGTGTCTGGCCCAACGTGGACCAATATCGACGACGAAGGTGTGGCCGGGGTCGAGGTGATGCCATTAACTAAGGCATTGGATTGCTGGGCAGGCGCCTGCTGCTGCTGTTGGTGGTGCTGTTGCTGTGGTGAGCTGACAGTCTTTGGCAAACATTTAACATTTGATTGTGTGCTATCATGATCGTTAACAGTGTTCGTGTTCCTGGGCGAATTACTAGAATTGGGTGCTTGATGATTTATATTATTGGGCATCGGATTGGCAATTAGTGACACGCTCGCATTGAACGGTGGACCCATCTGTGTTTCGTGTTGACTCAACGAACGTTCGAGAGCCGCAATTGGATCCAGAGTGGTGGTAGTATCTTCGGAATCCGTGTGTTGAATGAACTGATGCTGTTGCTGCTGTTCATGCACGCTGTTCGCACCGGGCATGTTGATAGGGCTCAATTGTGTTGGTGCTGCGGAGGAAGAAGAATAACGTGGCTGAGGAGGCGTTGATCGTTGTTGCTGATGGGTTGGTGTGATTGCTGGGCCAACGCAAGTGTTGGGTGGTGTCGATCCCACGCGAGAGGCTTGTGCCCGAGGAGCTCGAGCAAACGACGCTTGACTGGGACCACGCGGAGAAGCTCTATAACAAAGTGTTCGCACAGGAGCTGCTGAAACAGGTGGAGGTGGAACAACATTGGCAGCATGGGGCGGTGAACGTGAATAACTAGGTCGCCATTGGGCACTGGAATCAATCATTACTTCATCGGTGTCGTTTTGTCCGTTGTAAGGCAATCCTTTCAATATAGACCACAAGTAGGAGTCCACTTCGAGACGTGTATGTAGTGCGGGCGCCGAACAGATCGGACAACGCCACTCGTTGCGATCAATGTTGATTTGAAGATAAGATTCCAAATCGAAACATTGCAAATGTTTGCACTCGTGACCGCGTGTCGGTATACACATCCTACGCTTGGTTATGGGACACTTGAGTGTCATCTTGAGCGCCGTTTGTTCGATACCATCGGCCGTCAGCTGATCCACGTTGGCCTGATCGTAGGGCCCCTCAATAGAGCTGCCAGAATAAGCACCGAAATTGCGCCTGATCTTGTTGACACACACGTCCATGGGTAGGCGATTCATTTTGACTACATGATCGAGCATTGATTTTAGTGTTGGCCTATTGACAACCTCAAGTTGAAATAGGTGCGAACAACAGCACGCCGACACCGTAATGTCGAGCGAATTGTCGCCCAACACACACAAACGTTTAATGTCGATGGCACGATGCGCACCTGTTGGCTTACGCTCAATGTACAGCGCATTCTGATTGACGCTGAGCTGTACGCCATCGGGCCAATTAGTCACACAACGGGCGTCCTTGGTCTCGTAAGCACGCAATTGAAGCTCGATATCGTTGTTGGTGTCCGAGCGTAGCATTTGATAAATATGCGGCTTCAAATGGAACACCAAATGTGTGTATTGGCTAGTGTGTTGCAATTGAAACGGTGCCAACACCATGCCATCCACTATTGGCAGTGTTAATCGAGGTTCGGTGTCTACTACTGTTGACACAGTATTGGCAGTTATTGGCAGCATGAACAGCGACAACAAATTTGAAGTGCAGAGGTGATCCAAGTGATAAACAAATTTGTTTTGTATTTGTTGTTTGACCAGATGAAGATTGTTGTGAAAAACAACCAAAGTAAAGTAACAACAACAAGGAAAGTGCAAAAATTCAATAGTTAGCATTCAATAGTTTGTTGATATATTGTTAATAATATAAATAATGAAGAAAAAAATACAACACACAAACAACAGCGAACACTTGGCCCACTCGCTGTCAGCTAGTCAGCTATCGGTCTATTCAGGCGGCCGGTTAACTGGCTAGCTAGAGAGCACAATAAAGGATTGCAATGTAACTCCATTGGTCACTTGATAAGCTCAACAACAACGACAACCACTAGATTACTCGTCGACTACAATGCAATGCATCTGATCTCTCTCTCTCTCTCTCTCTCCATTTGAGTTGCTGGTCGTTCAAAGTGCACTAATGTCGAGTGTTTACTCGACATTGGATTTTTCTAGTCTTTTCTTCTTTTTTTCATTCTCTTTTTGTTGACGAGGCAAATACGAGAAAAGACACGTGTGTGTGTGTGTGTGTGAGAGAGAGAGAGAGAGAGAGAGAGAGAGAGAGAGTGTCGTCGCTGTTGTTAGGACCTGAACAGCAAAAACATGATCAATGCCGAATAAAGTTTGAATCGCACGCAAGTACACACAGACACAGTTGGTGTCTTGGCAACGATTAATATTGGCTTAATTTGCAACTCGTCTAGTTGTTGTTTGGTTTGTTCGTGCGTGCGTGTGCCTGTTACACACAAAAGAGCAAGTTATAACAAAAATGAAAACATAGACACAAAACACTTGCTTACCTTGCGCGCTATGTTGCATTGGTGGCTTGACGACGCTCATATCTGCGTTGGTCTTGCTGGTCATGTGATACGCTGGCGTCATTGGTATGCTGTTGACGGGTGCAATACTGTTGTGATTCCACATTGCAGAGTGTGAAAAACGGGAAAGAATTCAGAACTAACAGGTTATTAACTGGATTTTACTAGTGTTTCTATTAGAAAGATTCGAGCAAGGTGAACGAGTAAACGATGCATTGTGTATCACGTCGCGTGTTGATGTGTCTCAGGAGGTAAGCAACACCTTTTTTCTCTTTTTCTAGATTGCTCGCACTGTTGCAATTGCACAATGTGACACTCAAATGTGTGTCGAATGATATAATAGCCGATTCAATCATCGATCTGGCTGATGAATATCAACGAGCAATCTAATAGTCATTGTATTTGAGAATGGCACCGCGCCATTATTAGCTCGATGGTTTGAGGCTTCGAATCGAGCAACCGACATTGCTAGAATAAGCAAACAAATGTATTGAACGAGAAAGCAGCATGTGAGAAAACAGAGAGCAAATGGACAAGAAAAGGTCAAATAGAGCAGAGTGTGCATAATCGGGATCATTTTTAAGTGTCGACAGGTGATAGAGCAAAGGCGATGTTCGATGTAGTCAGGTGATGGCGGCGACAAACGATGGTGCCGTTCATCGAGTTAACAATGTGCCACCGATAAGAATTGTTACGCCTAAGAATGTAACAACAATCGCTTGGCCGACATCAGTAACAACGTCGTGCTTGAAAGGGCGAGACAACAGCGACGGCAGCAGCAACAACAACAAGTGGTCTTTGTACTGCAGACCAGCTCAAACTCGCCTGTGCGTGACACCAACTAGCGAGCCAGATACAGCTAGCAGCCAAGACAGTGGCAAGAGTGAAAAAAAACTATTTCTAGATTCGCTGAACTTTACTCTCTGAGTCAGTGAATTCAAGAAAGCGTCGAGCCAAGAGACAGACAGCTAGGCACTCATCATCAAACGGCGTCTCGGTCGTCTCGAAGTATTCGTTTGCCCTATCAGCTGATGGTCAGTTAGCCAAGACAAGACTATAGTCGACACTTAAGTTACGTCGATGTTGGGCTTGAGTTGAGTCCAGCACATCATTGTCATCAGCATTGACAATGTGCTCAGGGAGCGCAAGACACTTCCGAATTGTGAAGTCAAACTTGCAAAGTTATCACAATCAGTTAGCGCTAACTAAATTGTCACACTTGAAACAAGTTGGTGCTACAAGTTGCCATTGGATTGCTCATATCAAGCAAGCGTTCGTATGGGATGAACAATTCAAATGAATCAAATTGTTCATTAGACTTGATTCACATCAAATCTTGACAAACTTGAAAACATGATCGAGCAATGAATAGCTCGAGCACAAGTTGAGCGCATGTAATCCTTTGTAACTTGGACTTGAAGCTTACAGTGATAGAATGAAGCAAATCAAAATGGCAAATAGCAAATGTAAAATGGCAAATTGCCGTGCTGCTGCGTCAACGACGCTTGTTGGATGATAAGCTTATTGCCTGAACCACAACAATGTTTCAGGAGGCAATTGTTGCCCGCTTAGAAGCATAAGCGGCAGCCATGCCAGTAAGAAGGAGAAGAAGAAGAAGAAGCCTTTTCTATTACAGATTCTTACCGAATGTATCTATGCTGCTATTGCACCATGTTATGTGTGCTGTGTTGTTGTGTAAGTTGTTGGTTCTTCGAATGAGTATGATCTCACATGTCTCGATCATTCACACAGCCAGTCAGTGTGATGTCGCTGGCGCTGCCGTTGCCGTAGTATGATAGTGATTTGCAGCATGACATCAGCATGCTGCTGCTGCTTGCTTGTGAGTATCAGCGATATCGTCGTTTCAGAAAGAAAAGAGTGTCTTGGCGAAAATGCATCGCCGAAAACTGTTGCTAACTCCACTGTGTCTTTGCTGTTTCGTCGTTGGCTGTCTCTCTCTCTCTCTCTCTCTCTCTCTCTCTCTCTCTCTCTCTGTAACTTGGCACACTATGCATTTGCCAAGTTTGTAAGTTTGAACACACATTGGTCAGGTGCAACGAGCTTTCAAGCTTGATAGTTTTACACACAACTGCTACACAACATTTGTCGTTGTCTGTTGCTAGCCCATAGTTCAGTTTAGTTGGGCTCACAATCCACAACTCAGCTGAGCTCAACTCTACTCAACCCAAATCAGCTCAACTGCAAACGGCACACAACAGAAACAGCAACAACAACAATAAGAGATACACACAAGCACAAGCTCAAGCTCTTTTCGAGTGTGGCTCCTTTCAAAAGACGCTCGGTCTGCAAAGCTAACCATGTTCATCGTCATCGTCGCAAGTTTTTGGATTTGCGATCGACAAGAGTAAGAGAGTGGCGCCGTTGCTTTCCATCATTCGCTTGTTCTTTTGCTGGCCGAGTTAGCTGCTACTAGCTCTACGTTAGCACTCCCTAACATTTGTATGTGCACATCTACATTGGCCTGCAAGTGAGTGAGTGTGTTCACATGTTGTGATGTTGTATTGTAGCTCCGATTGCCACACTTGGACACACTATGAGTTTTGCCGTTCGTCGCTATTCTATTCTCTTTATATGTTGCTGTTAGCTCTATTCTATGCGAATGTTTGTTACACACATACACACGTACACATTCACAGAGTCCAGTGTTTTGCTGTCAAACAAATTAAGCAAGCAAGCGACTGGCCGGCCGGCCAGCCGAACAGTCACTCATTCAGTCTGCCAGTTAGCTTGGTATCACGTCGTGCATTTAGCGCTCATGTTCTTTCTTTCTTCTTTCATTCTCTTTTTCTCTCGTCGACAGTCAACAGTCGATTGCGTACTGTTCTATCGAATATTAGTGCTCGCTATGTATGCTTATAAATATATATAGATATATATACACTTGTGAGTGTGTGGTGTGTGTGCAACAACCTACCGTCCATCCACCTGTGCATGTGTAGTTGTAATAGTAGTAGTTGTTGTTGTTGCTGCTGCTGACTATCTGCTTGCTTGCATACTTTGCTCGTCTGCTGCTTGTCTACCTGAGTGACCAAATCAATCCGAACCAAAAGTGGACTCAATCAAACTGAACTCAAACGCACAACAGAACAGAAGAGGGAGAGAGAGAGCGCAAAGTCTGTGCAAAGTCAACTGGTTTGTTTTGTATCGATTGCTCAAGCTTGGCGTCAATTGGAGTTAACCAAACGAAGAGCCAAACGAACGAATGAAACTTGAAACGAACAAACTAACGAATTGTGTCGGCTAACATTTGACTGTTTGGACACATTCGGACTGTTCGCTTCCACATTCGGCAAGTAACGACAACAACTGCGCCGGTGTTTCTCTTCACTGATGCACTCACTCACTTATCGAATGCGAATACGAATAGTTCCTATCAGGCGCAACTATTGCACCTGATAAGCTTACGCTCGCTTGCTGGACTAAGTGTGTTGTTGTGCAAAGTTGTACAGCATGAGACGAAGAAGAAGGAGAAGCAACATGTGTGTGTGTGTGTGTGTGTTTGTGTTCATTTGCACTTACTCAGTTGTTGCATTTACTGACTCACTCATTGGACGCCATTACTATTGGAAACTCACATAACCAATTGCGATGCACGAGAAGAGAATGGAGTACGATAGCTTGAGGCTCTGAGTGCGGTCAGTTTGCAGCCACAACTGGTCATCGCCAATGAACCAATAATAAACTAACATCAGGCGGCCGTCACTAGCGTTTCTAGGGTTTTTTGTATGCTGCCTTTGTTGCTGTCTCAGTTTTCAACTTCTAAAAAATTTGCACAGACCAAAGACAGCGTACAAACGGAACGAAACAAAACGAGCACATAAACAATTTCTGTTCACGAGACCTTTTGCACTTGCTGTTGTTGTGTTTGTCGTCGACTGGCCAGCCGGCTTTGTCAATGTTAGAGTTTTGTTAGTGATGTTACACTCGCGTGTCGACGGCCACAGAAGAGATTGAACGAGTGAACAAATAGCGCGATAGTTTACAGTTGCTCGTTGAATACGTCGTTTAGATATGTGTTAGTCCACTCAGTTATGTGTATTGGACTTGCTGATAGTGGCTTCAAGTGTGTGTGTGTGTGTGTGAACCAAAGAGATTTACATGACAATCAACGCTTATGGCCTCGTTTGTGTCAAACAAAACTTGTAGCTCGAACTTGTGTAGCTCAGACTTGGCGCCAGGTGTTCGCTATTTTGCATGTATGACACAATATAAGAATGTTTAACGAACAACTGTCAACAGAGAAAACAACAGCAACAACAACAACAAGAGAAACAACTAGCTGAGTCTTGCAGAATTGGAGCTAAACAGCTAATCGTAACATATCGCCAGCAAAGTGGAAGTCAGTCAGTTACTTGTGGCGCTAACTCTGGTGCAACAACAAGCGTTTGTGGCAATGGGCGAGTTCATGTGTCATCGACATCAATGCCCGTTGTTTGTTTGCTGTTTGGTGTCATACGACAGGAGCAATAATAAGAAGATGAGCTGTGTGTGTGTGTATTCGTGTGAACGGGACGACATACAATTCAAGTCAAGTGTTGTTGCGGCCACTAAATGGTTCAAGATTACAAGCGTTCACTCATTACAATAGATTGTAACATTCTACCATTTTGCCAAGCGCTGAATATGGATATTGTGATTGGGCGATATCACACGCACACTCGAATGAGCTCAATTGTTTGATGTAAAGCCGAGAGTAGCCATTTTTAGGCTAATACTTGTTCGGTCGATAGTGTTGTGATGTGACAACCACCGCACACCTAAAACTGAGACACAATGATGCCTCGTTTCTCATTGTACACTTGAAATTTCCTCACAAAACGAATCTTTTAGTTGTGTCCATTATTCGTTCAAACGTGTACTCCTCCTACTGGTGTGCTGTCGAATGTTCAAATAATAAATACGAATCCAATCTTTCCAGAAAAGTATTATTTTGTTCGTCATTACAATCGTATACTTGTTATGACCGTTGTGTTCAGTCGGCATCAGTGATTTGATGTCGTAAAGTATTCGTCAGGTTTTCGATACCAAATGCAAGCATCTTTTTTGCTAGTTCGCTCGACACTATGCTTGTTTAGGAGCATAGATTTTAATAATAAAAAAATATTTCAACTAACATTTTGCACAGAACGAATGCATCCGAATCAACTGTGAGTCTGTTTGTGTGTAATCAATAAATCGATAAGCCCAAATGGCGACGACAGCGACGCCAACAACTCAGGTTGCGAAATCAGGAGAGCATGCACCTCAACTGTAACGCGTGCTTATAGTTCGGCAGATGCGCGCCAGATTCAAGTCTCAAGATTAAGGTTGGCCCATGTTATTCTATTCTATTTCATTCAATTTCATGTATGAGATTGTAAATAAATATATTAATAAATAGACAAGCGCCAGCTTAACTTACTGTCGCTTGCTTGTTGGCTTGTCTGTCACTCGTCGTCGTCGTCGTCGTTGGCGTCAATCAGTCGTATTTAACGACTACACACTCGCGAACACTGTGATGCTGCATAAATGCATTCATATATTGGCCAATGCATGACGAGTTAGCTTGTTTGTCATTGAACATTGCCAATAATATTGATGACGACGCGCTCGCTGGAGATGGCGCAACCAATTGAAGTTGCTACAAAGCTCAAGCTCAAGCCAAAGCAAGTGCGAACAAGTGCACATGACTAGAAAATATCCATAACACTAAACACTAAGTACTCGACACTCAACACTCAGCTAAAGACACGGAACACAACATGCGACACAAAACGAGTGAATGAATTGAAACGAAATGAAATAAAACAAAACAAAACAATGGCGTAAAAACCATTCGCGCGCGAGCTATAACAACGAGTTCACACACACACACACACTCACAATATTCAATTCAATTGAAGCTCAATTTCGATATCAACGCGCGTTTAGTCGAGCGAGCGAACGAACGAACGAGCACACAGCTGGCTGGTTTGATTGTATGTCCGTCTGTCTGTCTATCTATCTGCATGCCTGTTTTGCCTGTTGCCTGTATGTTTGATGATGTGTACGTCTGTCTTGATAGTTGGCTGACTGACTGGCTGGTTAAATTTGGTTGGCTAGCTCACTAGCTTTGCATGCTAACATCACACAGAAGGTAAATTGTGTTCGTGTGCTTTGGCGAAGCTTGTTGTTGTTACCGACTCGTTGTCGCTCTATCTTTCAACAACAGCGACAACCAGAGCTAACCAGCGAACTAGCGACAGCGAGCTGGCTGGCTGGCAAGCTAGCTAGCCATTCAGTCAGGCAGACAGGCAGACTTGATATTGAATCAGGACCAACTGACATTGGTTGTTAACTCACATAGCTCAGAGTTTACAGCCCACAACTTACAGCGCTGATCGAGGTGAGCCAGACACACACACAGACGCACATAATATGTCGTTGCTGCTACTGTTACTGAATGCATACACAATGCAATGTGTGCTTGCTTGTTCGGTGACTTGCCGGCAAGTGCGTGCACGACCTTCGACACTCAAGTTGGCAAGCCAAGTGTTGTTGGTGTTGCTAATGCTGCTGGCTCAACGCTGCGTGCACACTTGCTGCACAGACGGGCAACAACAGCACACAATAGAGGACTCTGAGCTATGAGTGCCGACGATTGGGGGCGCACGGGCCAACACATATAATAGCATATGAAGGCTCACTCACATAACAACAACAACCTGTTGCAAGTTACTTGCAGCAAGTCGCAAGATTTTTCAATCATATTTGACAAACTCGATTCGATTGACAAACACAAACGCAAACATAAACATCGTTCTGACGATGACGACGTCAAGCTTGATGTCGTTGTGTCTTCGTGTGTTGTCGTTTGTGCACATTCATGCACACACACACACACACACACAAACATCTTGAGTGTGCGTGTAACGGCAACTCGTGATTGCATGCATTTGACTGCAATCGCGTTCACTCAAAAGTTAGCATAAGCTTAAGCTGCAGCTTAAGGACGACAATTATTGCGTGCCCTGTACTAAGCTGCTTGGTGTTAGGTGCAAGACAGCAACAAGCAAGCGAACAAGTAAGCGAGCAACGCAATGCAAGTGCTGCCAACAACAACAACGATTGCTTCATAGCTTCATTTTTGAACGATTTCTTTGACTCAAACTCAGCGGCAGCTTTTTCCAAGTTTCATTTCCAAACTTAAAAACACACAACTAGCACTCACAACCTTGGCTACACTATTCTATAGCCAACAGGAAGTTGGCTCAAAAACACACACAAACACATACACGAGGAGCGTGTGTGTGCGTGTGTGAGTTAGCTAACTATTGCGAGAAGTTAGTGCGAGCATTAAGTGTGCGAAAAGCGAATTTTTCGAATTTTGCAAGTGAAGATACAAACAAAAATAGCCTAATAATGATGACGATAAAATCATCACAACTTACCTGGCGCCTGAATCGAGCCGCTGATTGGAGGTGGGCGTCAACGGTGGCGTCGGATTGCCCAGTGGCATCGGCTGGAATGGTGCGGTTGGATTGCGCGCACCTCCAATTAGCGAGTGCTGTGATTGCTGCTGTTGTTGCTGACTCGTTGGACTGACGCCGCCGCCACCATTGGAAACATACTGTTGCTCGATGGGACCCGTTTGAGCGTCTGGCACTGTCCTTGGTCCCCCAGTCGGCGGCACATAATACCCATTGTGCACCTGCTGCTGCTGCGGTGTTGGCAATGGCTGCGCTGGTCCTGCCTGAACGACGCTGGCCGGTGGCGTCACTTGGCGGGGTCGCGTTTGACGTGTGCCTGAACCACGTGGGCCATGTTGGGCGCGTGCGACGCGTGCCGAGTACGTCGTCCCGTTAGGTGGCGCTCCTGTTGTGTTGGCAAAGCGACTCTTGCTGCTGCTGTTTGGCTGGTACACTGCCACCGGTGGAGCCGAGTACTGTTCAAACGATATAGTCAGATTAGTCGTTGTTTTGTCGGTGTAACTTTTTCTAGAAAAGTGTGGGGAGAAAAGTGTGTTCAACTCACCTGATCGTCGAATGGCGAACAAGCATTCACAACAACATTGCTAGGCGTACGAGGTGGAATTGGTTGTGGTGCTTGCGGTTGCATTGGCACTGTTTGCTGGTGCTGTGATGTCGGAGAATAATGCGGCGTCATCATTGCAGGTGACGGTGCCGGTGCCGGCGCTACTGGGCCAGCGGCACGCATCGCACGTGGTCCCATGACTCGCGGTGCACGTGGTGCGACGTGATGCTGCTGCTGTTGATGTTGCACTTGCACTTGCTGGTGTGGCTGCTGAGCCGCCATGTAGGTGGACTGCTGATGCTGTTGGTGATACATTGTGCTGCTGCCATCCAGTGCAGCATTATCATTCGGTCTCGATTGTATTTGATGCGGGTGATGCACAACCGATGGCGAATGATGCGCCTGATTGTTGCTATTGTTGTTATAATGCACTTGTTGTGGCTGTGGCTGAGGTTGTTGCTCGACAATCGGAGCTCTGACCATTGGTGCGCTGTATTGAGGCGGCGCATCATGGTTAGTATGATGATACGCTGAATATTGCGTAGTGTCGTCAGCTGTGTACACCGTGTTGTTGTTGTTGCTATTGTGATGATACGTGTGTGAGGTTTGTTGCACCGGAAGTGATTGCTGCTGTTGCTGATGATGAAGAGGGTGCTGTTGCTGTTGCTGATGCTGTGGTTGTGAATGTGGATGCGAGTGTGAGTGTGAGTGTGAGTGTGAGTGTGAGTGTGGATGCTGTTGCGCGTGAGCATGTGCGTGCGATGAATAAGCTCCACTATTGAGATGCTGCTGTTGTGGTTGTTTGGTTGTATTTGGTGCAATATTCACATTTGGGACATATTTCATCACATGATTGGTACTGTTGTTGTATGAATCTGATGTTTGCAACTGAGATCGAATTTGATTTGAATGCTGCTGCTGCGGCGGCTGCTGAATAGAGTACGCCGGTTGTTGCATATGATTACGTACTGATTGTTGTTGTTGCTGACCGTTGTTGTTGCTATTGTTGCTGCTGTTGTATTGAATGCCTGATGGTTGGTGGTGCTGTTGCATTGGTGGCATCGATGACATTGTTTGCATTTGCATGTGCTGCTGCGACTGCGGCTGATGTTGCGGTTGTAGCTGTGGCGGTGCTTGTTGTGTCTGTGGTTGTGGGTGTGGGTGCGGGTGCGGGTGCATATTGAAACGCTCATCAGCTGGTACACCAACGCCATAGCCAGCTTCATAAGGTGCGCCATTGGCTGATGGGGCTGTTACATATTGTTGCTGCTGTTGAGCAGTGCCACCACGTGCATAGTGCTGCTGTTGTCCATGTGCTTGCTGGGCTTGATGTGATTGCTGCTGGGTGTCAGATGGCAACAGCTGATAATCAACATGATTGCTGATATTCTGTTGGTGCATTTGTTGAGACACAACATTGTTTGTGTTGTGCTGATGACTAACTATATGATGATTACTATTATGCACTTGGTGTTGTGATTGGTGTGATGGGTGCTGTTGCAGGTGGGCGTGGTGGTGGTGTTGCTGCTGCTGCTGCTGCTGCTGCTGCTGCTGTTGCTGCAGCGGCTGATGATGATTATGATGCTGCTGCTGATTATGATTGTGATGATGATACGCTGCCGGCACTTGGCTTTCGGTCATGGACGCCATATCGTCGCCCATAACACTGTACGCGTCCATATTGTGCTAATTAATCAACTATATGTGTATTATCGCTAATTTGCTAGTGTCTAATAATGATAAGCTAATAATATGCTAATAAAATTGTCGCCAGTATCTTCTTGTTCGTCTGTCAGTGCGTCAAAATTTAGTTGGTGGGTCTCTTGGAACTAACACTCCTGTTTCAACTTCTTATTTTCTTCTGAGAAATGATCTATGTGCCAGTGAGTTCCAATGGTGTGTCCATTATGAAATTGCAACACATATGTGTGCCAATTTGCACGCTTGTCGCATGCTTGTGTAAACTTGAGTGAGTGTGTGTGTGTGCCGTTCGCACGTGCTTCCTGTCGGTCTGTTGATTTGGCTTCAATTGATCGCTTGGCTGCTCGGTCACGTGCTCTTGATTATCCACGTTAAGATTGTCGGTATTGTTTCTATGGTTGTTGATTGGAGGTTGCGCGTGTTGATAATTAAAACAAAGAAGGTGATAATTATTATTATAAACTTTCAAGTTCTTCAAATCACAGTCTGTCAATGATCTTTCTGTCAATTTGACTTTTTGTGGCTCTGCTTTGCCTTGGCTCTCTTTCTTTGTTTGGGCTTTTGTTTTTTGTTACTTGTGACTCAAATGTCTATGAAGTCATTCGACACTATATTAGCGTTTAATGTTGACAATGCACAACAAATAAACAAATAAACACACTCACATCAACAATAACAAAACAAAACAAACACGCACATGGACAGACAATGTGCCACGTGCTTTGATCAGTTTGCTTTAGTGAGAACTTTGTAATGAGGTCTCGAGTGATGTTGTTTGTCTTGTCTTTTTTCTGTCACTATTGAATATATTTGTTAATAGTAAAACAACAATAATAATAATAATAATCAAAGTTCTACAACAACAATAACATTAAGAAGAACATCAACATTGACGAATGTTGTTGATTCTTCTTCAAAGCGTGTCTGTTTGCGTTGTTTGTACACAAACTGGCTGCTGCCTCTAGTGGTGTCACTTTGCAACTGCTCAACTGTGTGTCTGTCTGTTTGTATGCGTCGGCGGTCGATTCGGTCGATCGGTGTGTGCGCTATGTGTGAGATGTGGTGCGCGAATGAGTGCGTGCGTGCGTGTGCTCATGTGTCAAACAGTGTGCTCTGTGTGTCGAAGAGTTTGTCTGTGTGACTGTTTGTATTCTCTCTTTGCTATACGCTATGTACGCTATGTGTAATGTCGTCGATGTCGATGTCGATGCCAATGACGATGTTGACGCCGACCAGTTCAAATGGCAACTGAGCAACTAACAACAAGCACCCACTAACAGCAGCACACTCGCTCACTGAGCTAGCTTCGAGCGTAGGCTAAGCTAGCCAGTTCGCTTGCTGACTGTCTGACTGCCCGCTTGTCTGTCTGCCTGCCTCTGTGTGTGTGTGCGCGCCTGTCAATTTGCATCGGCCACTGTATGCTGTCTGTCTGTCTGTCTGTCTGCCTGTGTGTGTGTGTGTGTGTGTGTGTGTGAGCATTGCTTGAGTCTGTCTCTCGTTGTTACTCTCTAGTGTTAGCTCGCCAACAGCAGCGGCAGCTCTAGCTTTGCTGGTATACCAACTCAACTACGTAGCGTTAGTGCTAGCGCACGCTAGTGCAGAGAGAACGTAGCATTCACTACACTGGCTCCGTCGTCAACTGTTACAGCGCGCTCTATTCTGTGCGTTGCCTTTCGCTATTCTGCTCTGCTCTGTTACGCTGTGCTGCGCCTGCTGCGTGCTTTCGTTAGGCTTACTTTCGTGAGCCATCTAAAGCTCGAGCTAGCTGCCGAGTGTGAGCAGAGCAGAGTTTGCTGGCTGAGGCTGCTCTGCTAGAATGCTTGTGTGCTGTGCTTTGTGCAATAGACCTTGCTTGTAGTACGATAGAACGATAGAACGAACTCTTGCACGCACGCACGTACCCAGCTAACTGTGTTCCATTCAATGCCAAACACACCACCGTTGCAACAGCAACAACCATCACGGCGCAGTGTAGTCGTAGTTATCAACACTTAAGTCTGCAGACTCAAGTATACGCTCCACTGTACAGTTGTAAGTTTGAGTCGTGAAGCTCGCGAGTTCAAGCTCAAGTGACGCCAACACATCCAATGTGATTCACTACACAACAGCTACACATAAAGAACACATAGCCAGCCACACAACGTCAGCAGCAACGCTAACAATGGCGCGCGCTCGCTCGCCCAATGCACTTGTGCTTGTGCGTACATAGCTAGAGAGTAGTATTCCTGCAGTTGCAGGCTTGTGCGGCAAGCTGGCTGACTGGTTGAAGCGCCAAGCAACAACAGCATGCAAGATAGCACATTACACAGTAGTACACTCCAATAGCACAAAGAATATGCTATTGGAGTTCTACTACTGTACACCATGTCAGAGAATAGACAGACAGACAGATAGACAGAGCAGTAAATTGTGCACAGTAGTTTGTGTACTAGCCGTCTTGCTAGCAAAGTTTCTAGTTAGCAAAGTGCGCTACTCTTTGTGATTTGTGCGTGTGTGAGTATATGTGTGTTTATGTGTGCACTCACCACAGGTTGGCCGCTTGTGTCAAGTGTGCTAGCCTCGTACAGCATAGCACAGTACAGTGCAGCGACAACGTCAAACAAGAGCTCTGACGTAAGTGTTTGTGTGTACATACAAAAACACAACAATAGTGTATGAGCTTGCTCGGCTATGATAATGTGTCTCGGACATTCACTCGTTTGACTTTCAACTTGACTCACTCATTCGCTTGCTCGTGAGCTTCATTTCACTCAACCAACTTGCTCTTCTCTTCTCTTTTAGTTTAGTTTAGTTTGGTAGTTGTCGTAGTGGTAGTCACTGTTGTTGCTAGCACCGCACAGCTCATTTCTAAATCCTGCTCTCATCTTCTTCAGCTGCTATTACACATTGTGTGCTGTGAGCTCACGTTAACACGCTTTGCTTTTGATTATATTTTACATGCCGCTACTCGCTCGTTCGCCAGCGTTCTATCGTTCACTAGCTTGCCATCGAGCTGGCTGGCTCGTTCGCTTTGCCGCCTCTGCAAGCAAGCATCAAACATATGCACACTTAACTCGCCTGCAACTCAACTTGTGTATTATTCGCCCATATACTCGCAAATGTGTGCGTGTGCTGTTTGCCAGTGTGCACAATTGCACGCCCTCTCGAATTCTATAAACAAATCGCTTGCATTTGACACTTGCATTTCACTTGCACGGCGTTGTTACGTTGACGTGTGGCCAGTGTGTGTGTGCGTTAGTCAAATTTCGCTCAAATTTCACGACAACGGCGACGTTCACGTCACACAACAACAACAGAAACAAATTGTATAGTAGTTTTATTCTCATAACACAAAGTACGCTCTTGATAGCTTCACTATTCATTTGTCTCTCGATTCCACAGTGACTTGATGACTAATTGACTTAATCAATGTACGCAACATCGATATGTTTGAGTGTTGAGGAACCGGAAATTGTTTTCATTTCATCGACTACCAGAGTGAGCGTCCTCACTTTGGTTGCCCACTTTATTCGAACAAAACATACGTTGAGCAATAACGTAAGTTTAGTGCGGACGCACTAAATACGTCCAAATCGAATGCTTGCGAGTAAACAATGCGTGTGACTAAACTTTATAACTAATCAGTTGGCTCGCTTGCTAAATGATTTTCTATTCACTCATTGTGCACTAATTCGTTGTTGTTTAGAATCTGACAATCGAGCTAAAGACATCGAATAGAATAGAGTGGAGGATCGAATGATGCTCAAGTTGAAACGATCCACATCAAGGAAAGATAGCTAGTTATTATTATTATTATTATTTTCATTACAAATAACAAACAACTAATAGTGGCTAGAGTACAGCTACAACTGACAACTGGAGACTTGTGTGTGTTTGACGCAATGCTTTCATGATGACGACTTGAACGAAAAACTTTCAAAAAACACAAACTCGACAAACTTTGCTTGGTCTTAAACTCCAACGCATAGCGTCAGTAAACGATTGTGTGTCCTTCTGTCTGCCTGTCTCTGTTGGTCTGTCCGACTCTCGTGCATATGTTGATGCTGCTGTTTGTGTAGCTTACAAATAGTCGCATTAGCAACAACAACAACGGACATATAGCGAAAAGCGATGACGACAGAAACAGAAGAAACGATCAAAAGAAAAGAAGAATCTATGAACGAACGAACGATCATTGAACTGCCATTGCAGTTATTATATCGCTAACTGCCATTGCGGCTACCGCTGCTGTTGTAGCTACTGCCATTGCAACAGCGTCAATGCAACAACAACAAACAATCAAATACTAGTAACAGCAGCAGCAGCTCCAAAAGTTGAACCAGCCAGAATCATCAACATTGCGCTGTCTGCTAGTGCAACACATGCAAACGTGTCTTTGTTCTTGCTCTTGCCAATTCAAAGCAGTTAACAGTTCACAACGAACAATAATTCTACTTGGCCTGCTTTTGTTCGCTTCGTGAGTGTGTGTGTGTGTGTGCTTTAACATTCGCTGCCATCGGTCGGTATTGCTATCGAGAGTTGTCCTTCTCTCATGTACTGTGTGTTTCATTCCACATAAACCATTTTACAACAACAAGCACACATACACAAATGTACAAAAGCACATTGACACATGCACACGACTTGCATGTGTTGGAAAGACTGTTAACATTCGTTGTATTTTCCAAGTGCTAGCATATGGGCATCCAATGAATTTTCGACTGTGGTACTGCACGTGCAATACCGATATCCCCTATGCTATGAGCAATCAATGAGTTAAGTCGAAATTAGCGTCTCATATTCATTGAGAGATATTTGCGAATGCACGCACAAATTTGTGAGAATTATATTTACACGCCCATTCAAATGAAGAACGTAAATTTCACTCTTAGCAGCAACTCCAAATAGCAATACTGACAGAGTAATATTAGTTGATGTGCTGTTCTAGAAGTTTTTGTGTAGCTGTGCAATCGTGTAGATGTAGTGAGTGACAAGATTGCCACTTGCCATTCGCTTCATGTACTGACTGAACTGTCGTCTCTACGGCTGCTGCTGCTGGTGCTCAATTGAAAATATACATCAAGCTAACAAAAATAAGGACGACACGAGGCGAAAAACTCTCACTTAGTTTGGCTGTTCACTTGGCATCGCCAATCTAACAAGCTAGACAAAGCTATGAAGTGAAGATGTTTTATCCATCAAACTTAAGTGTGGCTCTTACACTACTCTATAGCCGAGATGTGACTTTCGTTGTGTGTGTGCTGCTGCGTTTTATCGTCGCTTTAGTGGCTAGAATTTTGGGCAAAATGTCTCTCACTGTTTTACCATGTGTGCTTTGTATGGTTAAATCTCATATGCTCACTCTTTTGCTTTGGTCTTTGTTGGTTAGCTAAACTAACTAACGCTAGCGACAGACGACAGGCGAGCAAGCAAACGAACGAATAAACGAGCTAACTAGCTATACTGACAGATAGGCAAAGATACACACACACACAGACATACGCGCATACACACACAACTCGATCGATGGCTGCATTGCATTGCACACTCTTTAAACTATTGCTGTTGCCGCTACCATCGTTGTCGTTGCTATTGCGGCCATGACACAGCCGTCAGACAGAGCTCGCCAAGAGCTACAGTCACAGCAAGAGTTGAAGTTGGACTTAGTAGTAACAGCAGCAGCAGCGAGAGAGCAAAGGCGAAGCAGAGTCACACTAAAGGCGAACAGAGCAAAATTGTATGAGCTCCAGACTGACACAAGCAAGAGTTGTTTCGCACAGAGCTCGCCAAAGTGAAGCAAAGGGCTGAGGCTGAAGCAAATTCAAGCACACACGAAGCAAAGCAATGCCAAGCTGAGTAAGGCAAGCTCAGTATAGCGTTCGTTTCAGAGCTAGCGTCAGTGGAAAAGAAGCAAAACTAACCAGCAACAAAAACAGAAACAGAGAGAACACATAGAGCATGAAGAGGAAAGCAGGTTCAAAGCTATAGCAATAGCCAAGAGTACAGCTACAAGTAAGCAAGTAAATCGGAGTTGCTCGTTTATTCGTTCGTTCGTTCACTTGGTTCGTTGGCCTTTGCTTTGGTCGTTTTTGTTGTGTTTGTGCTGGCGCCAAGCTCGCTTGATATTTGGTCCAGCGACACACGCACACGAACGCAGTAACTAGCACACACACGCACACACCAGCAGCAGCAACGGCGGCAATTCCGACCTGCGATTCTTTAGCCAGTCACAACAACAACAAACAGTTCGTTCGGCGGCAGTTACTGTTATTGTTTGCGTCTACGTGGTGGTGCCAGCTTGGCAGCCAGTTAGACAGCCAACGAACGTGTGTCGTCAATGTGTGCGCCTGCGCCTCCGACTTTTGTTGAGGTTCCCCGTGCGTGCTTCCTTGCGTGCATGGTAGGCCCCATAGGCACACGCACACACGGATGCGCTATAAACTGCTCAAACTGTTAGCGAGATGCACCAGCCAGCCAACAGACGACGCGCCGTTTGTTTTCTTTTTACTCCTCCTCTTTTCGTCAGTGCGCGCGCCAATCTCTCCTCTTAGTTCTCTTCCCTTTGTGTAGCTTCTGAGTGTGTGCGTGGCTTCCGTGTGTAGCTTGTGCATGTCACTGTAACCTCGTAAGATCGTTGACAGTCTGTGGGGCGCGTAATTTTCTCGAAAGAACATGTGAGGCAGCACGTGCACGAGACATTGCCAGTAGTTGCTCTCACAAAGTGTGGTCGTGTGTGTGTGCGCGCGCTTCTCTCAATAACAAATTCTCTTACATTGCTTGCCTCTATGCCTACTGCACATAGTACACAACACAACACATGGGATCTACACTGTGCTGTGAGAGCTACGCCGGAGAGACGTACTCGTCGCCAATTCGTTTGTCGACAGCAGCAGCGGCAGCGGCAAACGTTGGCCCGTGTCTTGCCAGATAGAAGAGACATGCACTAGACTATTGCTACAAAAAGACAACCGACAAGCAGTAACTGTGTGAGTGTGTGCGTGCATGGCACGTGTTTACTTCATGCTTTAGACAGTCGAACAGCCAGCTAGCCAGCGAGCGAGTGAGCCAGCCAAGCAAGCAGCAGCCAGAATTGTGTGGTCCCAGCCACGCCCATAACACCCGATCAACCATGTGTCTGTGCCTGTGTGCATGTGTCTATTGGAACGGACGAGCAGGTGTACACATAACATCTTATCGAACGCGAACCCGAACGCAAACGCCAATGTGAGTGTGAATGTGAATGTGAATGCAAACGCGAATAAGAATGAGAATGAAAGAACGCAAAGAGCGCGATGAATCGAATGGAAGTTTAGCCAACATTTGGACGAAATGAACGAATCGAGTCGAGGAATTGAACGAGCGACAAACGAACCAATAACATTGCAGCCTGATATATGGTCTGATAAATAGTGGGCCAGCGAGCGAGGCGAGAGTCCCTAATGAATGGCGCGCGTGTGCGTGTGCTTCAAGCACCTATGGATTTTATTTGTGTTTCTGTTATTGTTGTGCTTTGTCTTTCGAAGACTGCATGTCTGTCTGCTGCTTTCTGACTGCCCGTCTGTCTGTCTGTTACTAGGAAAGCGTACTTCTATCTCCGGTCAGTCTATTTCACTTTTGACGCTCACAGTTATCGTTAGTGAGTGAAGATAATGCCACACAACACTGGCCAACAGACTCACGGTGACATTCGGGATAAACACACATTCAACGACTTCATGAGTCATGACGACGAAGACGACGGCGATGTTTTTGTCTCTGCAGTTGTTTTTGTTGTCTTTGGCCTCATAACCCACCATCGATTGTACACACAACTGACTGCTAAGACTACGACTATTGTGAGCGTGACTAAATTGGTGACGAAGCGCCAGGATATCTATTGGAGTGGCTTGATGGAAGTTAGCTAGCTAACCAGCAAGCTAACCACCTAACAAGCGAGCGAGCGAATGCGCTAGCCAGACAGACAGACAAGTAGGCAGCCAGGCAGGCACGTGTGGACGCACATCAGACGTCTGTGTTTTAGTGCGTAGGCTTTAGTAGGCGCCTCATCTAACCGTCGGTGTGTGCGTGTCTGTCTGTATGTCTGTGTGAGTGCGTGCGCGCGTGTGCTGGGAACAAAATAAAGAAAGAAAGAAAGAGCACAAGCTGGTAACGATAGCCAGCGATGTCGTTTCCGATGCACGCCGTACGAAGCACGCAGTTAGCGAACGAGCAAGCAATTGCCACTGAGCGAAGCTCCTAATATCACAATACTTGGCTTACAACACTCAACTTGCTTCTATAGCTCGGCTTCTGAATGCTGATACGCGCCAATAGTAATATTTGTACCGAGATATAAGCTACACGTTCAGTCAGTCAGTCGGTCGGTCATGATACTTGGACTTACTTACTGCACGCACATCGTAGAGCTTCATTCGTGAGAATGAATGAGCAGCGCGAAAAGAAACCCACAAACACCACGCTATAGCGTTCGGCCCACATTCGATGTGGTCCACGCCAAACAGACAGCAGATACACAGCGACACTCAGGCAGACGAGCAGACACTCACACACACTAGCGAATAGCGAATAAATAGATGAACCGACTAGTGGACAGACAGACGATCGAATAAGCAAACAGGCGAGCAACGTGAAGTAGACAGACTCGCAAGATGATAGCAGCAGCATCAACTACTGCCGCGATGACGAAGCGTTGTCGCATCAAATCGTCACAGTGGTTGTCATGATCGTCATCGCTCTTGGCGCCACCGTCGTCGCCGTAGTCATCGCTTCTGTTGTCGTGATTGTGGTCGTGCTCTTGGTCGTCCATATTGTCGTTCACTTGGTCGTGCCGCAAGCGAACGAGCGAGCGAGTGGGTGCATGCGGCACGTGTGCAAAATATTGCGGCTCAGCAACACACATGACGCTTCGAGGCCGACTTCGAGTGCTTTTGTATACACAAAAACAAAAACAAAGTGCATATGGACAAAGTGTTTCTGTGCTTGCAGCGTGCGCAACTCACCTTTGATGAGAATGATTTCATTGTGTCTTGTTAATAGTCGATGATTAGATCTGTTGATTTAGATTTGTTATTTCTCTTCAATTAAACTGTTAAACTTATTCTTCGTATTTCGTATGCTTGGCAGATTGTTGCTTCAACAAAATGTCAATAATTACTTCGTATTATACTTGTTATTCAATCGAAGATTGTTGCTTCATGTCAATAATTAATAATAATATCAATACTTTGCCAATTTGTGTGTGTGTGAATTGCTATATTGTTGTTGTTGTATGTAACGTGCGAACGAGCGAATGCGCGAGCGAGCAAGCGTGTACTAGACCAAACTCCTGCGATGCCGCTCTTGTTGTCTGCTCGACGACATAAATGCTAATGCATTTCTTCGATACTGGCGCACACACACACAAGCACACTCTCGCACCACACAGTTATCAGCGCACAGCCTACGATAGCAGCGGCGGCGATATTGCAGCCAGTCGGACACAACACTCCGTCGTCAGTTCCTCTTCTTTCACTTCTCTACTAGTATCGTCTGGTGTAGTTTCGTTCGCTTTAGTTCTTTACGTGGTTTGTCGGTTCTTTGAGTTAGTTTCGTGTGCCCTGCTCCGCTCTGATCTCAAATGCTGCTGGCCTGTTCAGCTCACAAGTCAGACAGTCTTCATTTCTATCCGTTAGGTTCTCTGCGCATTTGTGTGTGAGTGCGTGTATGCGTGTGCGTGCTAATACCGATGTGTCTGTTCTATTCTATCTTTTATATTCGACTGAAACTCAAACTGTGCATTTGTCGCAATGCGATGCAATGCACTGTGTTCGCGCGTAGCTTTGAGCCCGGAGATGAAAAGTGTGCGTATGCGCATTCGACACATGCCCAACAGTAGTGCCACCATTTCATTCGCCCACCAAACGTAAACGCACATACATACACACACACTCATAAACGCACACACTCACACAAACTCACACTCAACGTAGAGAAAACATAACAAAACAACAAAAACTAAGGACGACTCTAAGGTCAACTTCGTGCAATTCAATTCGTTGCTTGTTCGCTTGGTTGATTCAAGCACACACAGTGAGTGCCTCACTTAAATGCTCAACAACAATTGAAATGGTACACACTGTAGGTGTTGCTGTCGCTGTTGCAAGCGCGGACATGGGCATAGCGGGCACAGGCACAGGCACGCACTCACACGTTTGTGTTGTTGTAGCAGCGTGTAGTATAGTGTTGGACACACGCGCCTGGTGTTAGCTAAAGCAAAAGCAGACGCTCAAAGTAAGCAATATCAAAATGTAAAGAGAGAATACAGCAGCAGCAGCAACAACAACAACAACAACAACGTGAACGTGAGCCGCAACAATGAATCTAGCGCTTGCCCTCATTCGATTCGTTCGCTCGTTCGATTCTCGAATTGAACAACGCGAGCGCGCGTATGTATCGCTATCGGGCTATCGCATGTTGTTTACGTTGTACGCTGACGTACGTTTCGTTTCGTCTCGTCTCGTCTCGTCTCGTTATGGCTGTGATTCTGGATTCTTTAGCGCTCACTTACACACGTACACAAGCACCATCAATATACGTACACATGCACATTGAATGCCTGACATACACCAGTCAAGTCACACTAGCAACTAGCCATGAACAACAACTAGTGAATACATGTGAGCAGCAGCGTCAGTAGCTAGTGGTGAGCAGAATGATCTGGTCTACCAGAGAATTGAGCCCACTCGTCAGCAGCGCTCATCTTGCACACACTCACACTCCACTCAGGCCACTCACACACGCTCTCGTCAGGTTTGCAAGCCGGACAGTTTAGTGTGCTTTTAGTTGACTTGACTTAACTCAACTCGTGAGCTGTGAGCTGTAAGTTAAGTTGAACTCATGCTCATAGCCATATAGTTAGTTGTAGTTGACGGTGCTCAATTCGGTGTTTGTGTGCGCACAGCGCGTCAATTTGGTGCTACGGAGCGACAGTGCGAGCTGAGCCGAATTGTAGTAAGTGAGCCACCGAATGAGGAGCGCGCGAGCAAATGCGCCAGCGCAGCATCTGAACGATGTATAGCAAGCAATGCTGCGACGTGCGGCCACACAAACTGACGACACAACAGCATTCGGTCGATCAACTGTTCACTCCGACAGCAACATCAGCGACAACAAGGTCTAGAGCAGCAGCAGCAGCAGCAGCAGCCAATACTTATACGTACACAAACGTACACGCAAATGCACACGCTACACGTACTGCCAAGCCGACGAACCTTCGTTCATTCGATAGCTTCGTTCTTCTTCCTGTCGAATGCCGTCGTCCAATTGAAGCGTCTGTTGTTTCCTAAACCACCACCAACATCAACCACGTGCTGCTCGTGTGTCTGTCAGTGTGTCACAATGCGCATTCGATAGAAGTGCGCACAAAGTGAACGCTGAGAAGCGAGTGAATGGCGGCGCCAATTTTTAAAAAATTAACACAAAACTCCATGCATCGTGTGCTGTAGTCGTCGATTGTTGCAGCGCCGCGGGCTCACAATAGGTCAGGTGAGCGTCTCAATTGCCTGACACTGCTTATCTGAATATTCAATTGTCTGCTTGCTAGCTAGCCAGCTGATGGACTGCTTGTGCACTAGAGAGGTCGTGGCATAAAAAATAAACTGCTTGCGAAAACCTATTCTGTCAATCGTTGGTCTCAATAAGTCACTAAGTTATTTTAACAATTTTACACGAGGCCGTAAAAAGTAGTTGTAGTGCTGTGTCAAACGAGCAAAATATTAATGAAGGAAAGAGAGGAAAAGTGATGCCACACTTCTGGCATCAAACACTCGGTGAATCTGCACAAATCGAAGCCATCTTTGTTAGTTTGTCTGTTGATTTCCGTTACTGCTGCTTCGGCGGCAAATTGCAACAGCAACAATTTGCACACTTCAACTTCATTCTCTCAATCATCGTTTGTGTTTTTTCTTCTCGGCTCTCGCTCGCTCGCTATTATGGCTGCTGACAATGTCGAAGTTGCTTTAGAAGATGCTGATGTCCACAGCAGTCACGGCAGCTGTTGAGCTAGCGACTGCAGCAGCAGTAGCAGCAGCTTGTGCGTGCGTGTGCTGTGCTGTGCTGTGTTGTGTGCAACGGAATGTTGTGATCATCGTCGTCTTGTTCTCGCATTATTTTTATTTTATTTTTATTTTTGCCCATCGTTGTAGTGGTCGTTGTCTTGAGTCGTTGCCAGTGTGCAAGATGTGCGTCCGTCCGTCCGTTCGTTCGTCAGTTTGTGCCGAACAGCAACCTTGGCTGGTCAGTAAGTAATTCGTCGTTGTCGAACTTAGAATTTGCTGAACACTGCACTATCGAAAGCGTCACAGCATAAGATAGCATAGCATAAGATAACGTACAAAACAACGGCAACGACAGAGAGAAAGAAAGAAGACAAAGCAGACCAACAATGAACAACATGTACACAACACAAACAGCGAGCGTGTACGAAATCACGCTAGTCACTGACGGACGGTGACATACGAATGGTCGAATCGAATATTCAGTATCGAATGCGCGAATGTTCGAAGCCGCTGAACATTCTTTCTCCTTCTTTTGCCTTTTACTATTGGTGTGATTTGCCATTTTGAGTAAGTGAGTGAGTGAGTTCTCTCATTTGCAATATGCTTGCAATGTCAGTGCCAGTGTTAGTTTTCTTAGCATTTCTCTAAACGATGTACGCTCGTCTTGGGCGGCGCCGAACAGTTTGGACGACGCAAGATTGACGCCAAAACAACAACAAAGTACGAAGCACAAAGCGCGACCTGCCGGCTTTGTGATGATGATGCTCATCACATCATATCCGATTCCATTAGGTCGGATGCTTTCTGTTTCATTCGCAAGCCGATAGTGTAAGCCGACACACGGCCATAACATCAATAAAGAGGAAGAAGGTGCTAGAATTGTGCATTGTCCGGGCCAAGCAGATGCAGTTTTGAATCGTTAATCGGGAATACGCAAAAGTGTGATGACGAAATCGTTCGCCGAGGGCACCAATTGAGACGAGCGCGATTGAATTGTGGCGGTTCGGCTGCTCGCCCCACATTGGGGTGATCGGCGTAAAATTGAGGAGCCAAATGCAATGTATAATGGCACGCCACGCAACCTCATAGAGCCGCCACAACCAGTGAAACAGACAGCGTCGATTAAGTTCTCACCGATCAACACATGACTGATTGAGTCTGGCAACAGAAAATCGGATGTGGTTGCTGACAGTCAATTGTGATGCCGCTAATTGTATGGGGTGCTCACGTTGGCTGCTACAACGTAAGCACCGCACAGTCGCGAGGGGCGCAAAAAAGCAGCCACGATTCGAATTTTGTGAGGAGCGGTGAACACCGCGCGATCTGACACCACTCGATCACATAGATGCCGATCATTCTGCAATAGCACAATATCGAAAATAGTTGATCGGTCAATGTGTTACGCGATGCGAGCGCCAGGCGCATTGGTAACAATAAGATACGTCACGTGCGCCGACCGAAATGGAGTAAAAGAGAGAGAGAGAGAGAGAGAGAGAGAGAGAGTGCAAAAAGAGTACAAGTGGACAGACAGTCAAATAATAATCAAAGAGAAATACGCCAAGAGTGAAATGGCATCAATTGCAAAGAGCATCCGATCACAATCGGCCTTGGTGTGAGCTAATGCACTTGGCATTGTTTGTGCTAGCCGAGAGACCGGCTGCATTGCTCACACGTTGTTGATCGCTGCTTGGCTGCTTCCTCGCTCATTCTATACTCGCTTGTTATGTTAAAAAGAATGATCATTTGTTATCATTATTTTCTCTTGGTTATATAATTCTCAATGTGCGCGCGCTCAACACAAATGGTCAGCACGCATAGATTGTCCTCGTTGTTCTCATTATTATTATTATTATTATTATTCGTTCGTTCGTTCATCTTCGTTTTATATTTTATATTTTGCAGGTGCATGCACACAATGGCAACAACAAATGGCTATTACAAAGCAAGTGTGTTGGCATCATTCAATACGCCAGCTACTTGCTATGCCAACAACATTAGATAGCTTACACTTACTCGTTGCATCGTTTCATTGCGTCAGATATCGGCGACCATTAGGCGAGCGTGTGATTGCACGTCGTCCAGAGTCAGTTCTCTCTTCAGTCTTCCAGTTCGCTCGCTCGTCTGCTCATTGGTTGCTCGTTGTTTGGCCAATCAAGATCATGGCTGTGATCGTCGCTGTTGTTGTTTCTGTCTTTTTGTTGCATTGCATTCACTCTACTTCACTTGGCTCTGTGAAAAGAATTTCTTAAGAACTCGATGTCGAGCGCGCGAGCAGTAAAGCTCAAAGCAGCGTGCCGATTGCAGCATCGGCAGCACACGCGCTTACTAACATTCAAGGACGCACAGACACACAGACACACAAGCTAGATGAACAGAAAAGAACAAACGGACAGACCAATGCAAGAATTCATGTGGACTTTGAGTTGCAAGAAACTTGTGTTTCGTTACGTTGTTGTTGATGTTGCTGGTTGCTGTTGTGTTTGTGACGAACACACAAGGAACTTGTGTGTGTGTGTGTGTTTGTGTTTGTGTTGCGCGTGTGTGTCGAGGGTCAACTTGTTTTTCATGTGGTGGCTGCCATTGCTACCATTGCCGGTTGCCACAAATTGGTGCACACCAATTGGCGAGCTTTTGCTCTGGCACTTGAATTGAGATTAAAACCAAAACTCCATGTTTATGTTCACAAGAACTACGAAACATTGATGGCAAAAAGAATGAGCTCCTCTGAATATCTAACTTTCAATTCAATGAGTGTCGAGTAAGCGAGCAATAATGTAAAAGTCGAATGCAATAAGTGATTTGCGTAGCAAACGACGTGTAGGTAAATAATCAAAACTCACTCGCACAGCACTCAACTCTGCAACTTGAACCCAAACTCAAACTCTGTGAGTGAGGCGTTCAAGTTCAAATTATCTAGTTAGACATGCATTAACACATCGCAAGTGGATCGTGTGCAAGTGTGTATTTGTGTACCAGTGTGTTGCAAACAAAGACAAATGTAAGTAGCAAATAAATTAAAGAGACAAATTTGTTCATGAAGAATTGCTAAAATGCATAAAACCGCTGGAAGCTGGAAGAATCACTGGCGCTCGCATTGTGCGAACGCACGACGAAGAAAGTATCGATAGGCTCAAGGCCAATCATCGATTTGACTTTGCTATTGCATTTCTCTCAATCTCAACAAGATGGAGTTGTTTGAGAGCTTTCCAAAACAGCGATAAGCAAGCAATGAGAGTGTGTGTGTGTGTGTGTGTGTGTGTGTGTGTGTGTGTGTGTGTGTGTGTG
>JAIFTH010000011.1:0-134494 GCA_019968535.1 Fragariocoptes setiger
GCAAGAACAAACGAACAGAGCACGAGGCCGAAATGCAGCCGACCAAGATGCCTGAGTTCAATCAAAATTGAAATATTTAGTTTGTGATTATCCTCTGCTTCTTGGAGTTTTGTATATTTGATCGTGATGAATCAGTAAAGGAAAAAACACGACTGATATGACGCTTCTCTTAAACTTGTGGTTCATTGAGTTAAAGTACACGAATTTGATGATTAAATGTTTATTTTCCAATTTCAATACAAATGCCGTGCTTTCTCGTTCGATGCGAAATTCGCGCTCTGATTGCCTAGCGCCTGTGCCAATTGAATGTCGTCATCTAGCGACTTTAGGCGCTCTCTTCGCCATTTGGCCCTTCTTTCAGCATCACTAAGTCGGGTAGAGTTTTCTACCACATTTGTGGTTGTCGTTTCGGTGTGCCTCAATTCTTGTTGCTCAAATCTACGTTTCTTCTCAGTGAAACTCAATACTTCAGGGTCTTCGGGTTTTGTAGGAAGAAGACCACGTGGTTTGGGCGGTGTAGGAGGTTTCTTAATTGCCGTAGTTGGCGGTGAACTGGTGGCAGTGGGCGCGTCAAGGCTTCTTGAGAATGTCGGCTGACCACGAGGCATCGATGCAGTTGATGATGGCACTTCAGAAGGCGGCGACTTCGTTTGTGGCACTGCAGAATCAGACAATATCAGTGGCTCTTGTGATCGTAAACCTTGCAAACGGGCATGCATGGTGGCTGATCGATTGTGAACGTTGCTCACCGACGACGATGGCAACAGGCTAGGTAGTCCGGCTGTGGAATTGGCCATATTACGTGCAGCTGACATATCGCCACCTGGACCGGACAAACCACTGATGGCCGATCCGAAGGTTGGGCGCCTATAAGAACCAGTCAGCGAAGGCCGGTGCGACATATACGATGATGATGATGAATACCAGCTACCGAGTGGCGGACGCGAAGGCATGTTACGCAATGCAACGTCAATAGGATCGGCACAATCACCGCGAGCCACAACGATGCGCACAAACTTCTCTGTTCCCGTCAATAGACTGGTCACGCGTTCTTGGTCGATACCGGCCACATCAACACCGTTAATTGATAAGATAAGATCGCCCACTTGCAGTTTTCCGTCGCGCGCTGCCACGCCACCAGGAATGATTTTTGATATTACAACGTTCGATGTGCCCGGCTTCATTTCATTCGTTTCGCTTTCCTCTTGTGGACCTCTATGTTCGGCTTCGATACCCAAACCGCTCTGATCACGTATGAGTGTCGTGTAAATGATGTGCTTATTCAATGCTGTGTCGTTGGAAAATAAGCCTCGTGCTAAAAATGCCGTCACTGATTCGGTGCGATCGTCGCGTTTTCCAGGATGGCCCATTAAAGATTGGCGCAAATTGTTGACTTGTGTGGCGCCAATTTCGTTGATTGACGTCGGCTTCACAGGAATCGAATAAGATCGTGTGAATGGTGAAGTCCACGTGTCAGAGGTTTTGCTTGCACTTGTCTCTGCAGTAAATTTTACAACAGAACCATTGGTCGGGGCCGAATTTTGATAATTTGCCGATACCTCTGGCTGAGGTACAGGCGTGTGAGTCGAAAGATCACGCAATAACTCTAAGGTGAATGATTTGCTTGTACGGACGCGTTTGAATATTGCGACGGCCTTATGGTGCTCGATGCCTTCGTAGAATATCTGATCGTTTACGGCCAGTACTTTGTCACCCACCATAACACCAGCCGCCTCCGTGGGTCCACCGGGAGTCACTTTTGATACAAAAATACCTGTGTCATTGTCGCGAAATGGAGGTGTTCCCTTGCCGCCGGCTATGCTAAGGCCAAGGTTTGTTCCAACTAGATTTACTTGGACGACAACTATTTTGCTTGGATGCTCCAAAAGAGACTCAACTTTCTTCTTTTGCTCGATGGTAGGTGCACTTATCCTCTGATTCTTGAGATGGTGCGGTGTGTCACGCCTATGTAACTTGCCCTTGGGCGGCTCAGCTTGTCCTGGCAAAAATGAGACCGAACGATCTCGCTCAGCCTCACTATTGTCATCGAAATCTGATGCTAGATTGGACATTGTCACACGCGACTCTTCTGAGATTTGACGCTCGACCGTTGTGACAGACTTTTCGTATTTACTGGTCGCTCGATTGTGCAAATCTTCCGGCTGCTGACCGTTTGATGGCGGATAACTACTAGTACCGGTAGTAGTATTCTTAAGATATTGATTCGTTGCATCTTTGGACGAATTCGTTACAAACTCAGTAGTGTTTCGTTCAGAACTTGTGCTTATATCAGGAGATTGTTGCCCAGACTGTTTGTCTTTGCCGATAAACTTCTGATGCCTGGCCTTCAATTCTTTCGGATGAGGTGTATCGTGACGCACAAATTGTGCATCACTGTTAAATTCGTTCTCTTCAGGAGCCTCGTCATCGAATTTAACCGCAGTCGGGCGAGGCACCTGTTCATGGTCATTTTCACTATCACGCGACTCTTGTGCACGATGCTCGTCAAAATGACCACCGACTTGCGGTAATAAGTAGCAGGTTAAGATTTTTGTTCCATCGGACAATTCGTCAGTTTGAAACTTCAGTAACGGTTGAGATTGATTCTCTGACAACCATAACGCGCTTAAGTTGAGAGCTGTAACAGAAATAGGCAAATATTCTAACTTGTTTTCGGCAACATCTAAAACTTTCAATTGGCTGCAATGTCCAATTTCGTCGGGTAAATGTGTTAGACAATTGTCACGCAAAGACAATATACCTAACTTGTGTAATTTTCCAATATCTGGTGGAATATATTGTAAATAGTTTCGATCGGCGTTTAACGATGTCAATTGGGTCAATTTGCCAATACTTGATGGCAATTCGCTAAGTTGATTGTCAGTGAGAACAAGTTCCTGAAGTGACACACAAGCACCTATGGCCGGGTTAAGTTCGCTGAGCTCGTTGGAATCGATTTTGAATATGAGAAGATTTTGTAAAAGGCCAATGCCGTCAGGCAAATAATCGAGTTCATTGCCCGATAAATGTAAGTCTGTTAATGATACTAGGCCTCCTATTTCTTCGGGCACAAATTTAAGTTTTGTTTTGCCTTGTTGTTGGCTGGCATCAAGGCACTGTAGTTTCTTAAGTTGTCCAATTTGGCTTGGCAACGATACAAGCTCGTTGCAGTCCACTAGTAACTCTTCTAGATTAGACAGTTCTCCAATATCTTCAGGCAATCTGAGTAATAGATTGTGACCCAAATCTAAACGCTTCAAACTAGACAATGATGTAAATGAATCAGGCAATTCTTCGATTTCGTTCTCACGCAATTCTAACGATTCCAATCTCTTGAGGGAACCAAAATCATTGGGCAATGCTCGTATAGTGTTATTGTTGAGCGTTAGAACGGTGAGATTGCGCAATTGTACTAAGCCGCTGGGAAGATTAAAAATATTGTTTGCACTGAAATCACAGTATTGCAGTCCTCGTAAAAATTTGATCTGTTCCGGTATTTGCTCTATATCGTTGCGGCTACAATCCAATTCAACCAGATTAACTAAGTTTGCAATGTCTGGTGGTATGGATTGTATACGATTATCGCTCACATTGAGCCGACGTAATCTGGTCAAACGGAACAATGGCTTTGTCAATAGCTTGATCTGATTGGCATCAAGCAACAATTCTTCGAGCGATCGAGAATAATTTTGAAAATTAGGCACATCGGTAAGACTGCAATGGCTTCTGTCAATGACTTCAACTTGGTTGTTACACCGAAATATGCTGATGCACTTCATGGTAAGGAGTGTATATAAGCAAACGCTTTAATTAGGGATGGTCGAGGTTTCGTTGTATGTAACGTGATAATTAAAATTTGTGTGTGTGTGTGTGTGGGTGTGGGTGCAGTCTTGATGGTATTGACTGTTATTTGTGCTACACAATAAGCGGTTGATGTGGTTGATGTGGTTGTTGTGGTATGTAATGTGTTTTATTTATACGATCAATACCTCGGTGTACATCTCGGTGTCTTTTCGGTCTCCTGGGGGTATCTAATGAATGGTGACGTGCAATATTAAGGAAATACGGAAGAATGATAATAATAAAAACCTTCTTTGAAGATTGTGGTACACAATCCAATTTGATAATTGGTTGATTGGTTAAAATGACAATTGTGGTGTGTAGAACATTTCTAGCCTTCAATTATGCCGCACCCAGTGAAAGATCACCTGCGTTGTGTGTTGTGAAGGGCAGCCGTGCGTCAGCAGTAGCGGGAGGTTCTTCTTTATTGAACCACTACGCGGCGCTCATGTCGCATACTCATTCGTGGAGAGCTCAGCGCAGGGAATTGAAATGATAAAATCATGAACTCAGCTGAAGATAGATTATTAGGCAAATAATAATCAATTGACTTGATGGCAGGTCAAAATGGCATTTTTTGATGATTTACGTTTTTTATTGTCTCACATCGATCATTCCTGCATCACAGGTGATGACACCGGGGTCTGCGAAATGGTCATGCTCGATCAGGCCGTGATTGCAGGCAAACGTTTCTCAAATTTGCCCAATTATGAGTTGGAATACGAAACTGAGCTCAACGAACAATGCCAATCATACGATATTACCCAAGATTATATGTCGCACCGACGACGCTCAAATACCGCCCAACGTTTGGAGAAAATAAGGAAGGAAAAAATAGACCGGTCCAAAACAAAAACTATATTTTGGCAACGCAACAAACCTCCGCAATCAATGGAGGACCCAGATCTCTTATCGAGCGAACGTACCGAATCCAAAGATGTTAAAACACCGCCCACAAAATCTCGCCTCAGTCAATTGTTAGACAAATATCCGTCAATTCCAAAAAATCCATTCGATGAGTTTGCATTGTTTGATGGGCGCGTTTGTGAATCATTGGCAGTGAAAAAGTTCAGAATTGTTGTAGGAAAACACTCAATGGGAATCACCATAGCGTCCCATGCAAAAATTCAGGATTTAATCGGACTTATTTGTTGGCAATATTCTAATGAAGGACGCGAACCCCAGCTGGAACCCGATGTTACGCGTTACTGCCTGCGCATAGTCGAAGATAATGATGAAATCGATCCTGATTTTCCCAGTCTCAATCCGCGCGAGCCGCTCGCGAAGTTTGGCTTCTCAATACTAGCACTAACTAAGTGTCAATGTAGCGAATTAAAACTAAACCAAACTAAAGTGGAAGAGAAATAAACTTAAACGGGGGCGGATACGATCACAGGTTTGATTGGTCACGCCAGCAAGTGTTGCAACTGGCCAGTATTGTGGCCACTGTCTGTCTGTCTGGACGCTGTCGTTCAGCTCATTTAGTTGCCTTGTCTTGTCTTGTCCCTCTCCAGAACGTTTAGAACAGATATTCAAACTTATGTACTTACTGCTTTGTAACTGCTGGCTTTGTAACAAATGCAGCCCGAATAACCGAGAAAACCATGTTGGGCACATGCAAAGGCACACAACTGTTCAATACTTTTGTTGGCAACACCAATACACCTACAAACTAACAGTTATATTGCCAGTAGCTGTACTCACTCCACTCGCTGGAAAGATTAGCCTCTAGAAATGCTGTATTTCATTGGAATTGCATTGCACTCCGTTCGCTCTGTGAGCGTTCAATGTTCGAGTTTGCAATGCACACAAACAGGAACACAGCATAAATATTTGGGCGGCGCGCGCACGCCATCTGTGCTTTAAAACCCTTTGTTCGGGTCCTCGCACGAAAGCTAGAGACCTCAAAATTGGGCAGTCGATTTGTTTATTCTAGAAATACAATAGCGCGTAGTAAAAGTGATTAAAATTTCCAATGTTTGACCCAAAATTGGCACGTTTGGCGTCCAGATGCCACGTTCTGTGCCGTTGCTGTGTCGGTTGGCTGCTTTCTGCATACATACACTGCTATTGCTAGCAAACATTGCCATGCTTACCGTGCACGGTGTGCTTACACTAACATAAATACCGTAGTTTTGAGTTCAAACTCAAGTGTGTGTGCACTCATGAAAGAGAAAGAGGGAGATAGTTCGGACTAAAGCTTTGGCTTAACCTCCCAACCATTCCTTCGAGTAATATTCATTTTGCTAATCAAAACATGAGCAATTTGTGTGTGTGCATTGGAATGTAGGCAGGCTTTTGCATTGATTTTCTCTTAGCTTTGCCATTTGGTTTTTGCTTGCCTACCACGTACAAGATGGTTAAAACATAATTACACACCTATAGCGTGGCGAACGTGAGAGGTGCACTCGGATTCCATAAGCGGCGAATAATTCGACAACAAACACACCCTCTAGTTTCACTTAAGTTAGAGTGGCAGCAGCAGCATCAGCAGCCACTGCTGACAACAACGATAGCAACAGCAGTGGCGACGGCGCCAGCAGCAGGCCAAAGGCGGCAACAAGTGTTTGCTTGCTCGCCATGCCTGACGACGACCACGACGACGACGGCGCGCAGTAAAGTAAAGCAAAACAAAGTCAGGCTAACATACAAATTGAAGCAAGTCAAAGCAACATCAAGTGATGTGATTTGATACTAGGAGCTTAGGTCTAAACTTAACTCGACTTAACCTAACCTATTCCTAACCTAACTGAATCGACCATCTGTGCGCCTGTGCATACGCATCTGTATGTGTGTGCAAGCTTAAGGTTAAATTGTTGCTTCCATCGCAATCATCATTGGAGTGCGCGTCATTAGAGGAGTGCGTGCTTTTCGTTAGTTACAGCTACTTCATCAACCAACTATCCGACCCCAATTGAGCCATCGGATCGTGCGTGCGTCTACAGGTTGCACGAACACGCACACACGATCTTTGATTTTAGCGAGTGAAAATACTTGACCACAATAGAGCATACTTGATGAATGTTCCGAAATCGTCTTGAATAATAGTGTATCAATAGAATATCAAATGTGCATGAATGAGCAGCACAAACTTAAACACACACACACACACACACGATCAGCATAAGAACAACAGAGAAGCATACACACCACGCACACCATGTGTATCACAGACAATGGGCACCGGTGCCCATCCAGATTATGTCATCATCAACATAAGTTACAAACTCATCCACAGCAACTGTTCAGAGTTAGAACACATAGACACAAACACACAATAACAGATACCACTGCAACAGTGACACACGTGCTCCTTCTTCATAATCAACATAATCATGATTATCATAACTACCATCGTATTATCTACAGCAAAAGCAACAAAATTGTGACTAACAGTGCCAAACAAAATCATCTATCATTACTTAACACTAAAAGTCTTTGCCTATTAGTACTATCGATTGTAGCGGTCGGCTATGTAGCGCAAGCATACAATCTCGACACTAACATAGCTTTACTAAAACAAGGTCCCAAGAATTCATACTTTGGCTATTCGATCGCACAACATGCCACCTTCGACGTGCCACCATCTGCTGCGACGTCCAATTTACTGGCCAGCAACACTATCAACACCGCTGCTTTTAGCAACAACAACAATGCAAGTGCGACTACCAACTTTCGTTCGTATCTGATCATCGGCGCACCACGTGCCGACGCACAACCGGGTTCGACCATGTCGGGCGCTCAACATCCGGGTGCCGTGTACAAGTGTGAGTTTGCCTCGTCGTTGTGCTCACAGATCGAATTAGACTCGACACTGCCAGCGCGAATGTCCACAACTACATTCTTTGTTAACAGTGCAACAAGTAGCAACAACAATAATGGCAACAACAACAACCACCCAAACAACAGCAACAATAATGGACTGGCCGCGTTGGACAGTAACAAACTGGTGGCGCCCTCTGCCAGCCAATTGTACAGCGCCAACATGGATCCCACCATACAGCGCGACAATCAGTGGCTCGGCGTAAGTGTCAAAAGTCAAGGACCTAACGGGTATGCGGTGGCGTGCGCCCATCGATACGTGCTGAAGGGTTTCGATTATCGTTGGGGCCAGGGAATTTGTTTCTCGTTGCGGCCAAATTTGACACAGCACAACACGTGGGAACCATGCCTCAATCGTCCCGTGAATCGTGCCCACGAAGAGTACGGCTATTGTCAGGCGGGCACCAGCGCCGATGTTTCGGAAGCGTCCGACATTGTGTTGGGCACACCGGGTCCGTACACGTGGCGCGGCACAGTGTTCACTAACTCCATCAATTCAGGCATTCGCGACGATCGTACCTGGTATATGGCACCAGTACTCGACAAAGAGGCTGTGGTTGACAAATACTCGTATCTAGGCATGAGCGTTGTCACGGGCCGCTTCATGGGCAACAAGCAACAAGTGTATTACGTCAGCGGAGCGCCGCGTTCCAATGGCACCGGCCAAGTGCTGTTCTTGACAAAACAAGGCACCGCCGGCCAACGCGGTCAACGCGATTCAACATTCCGCACAGATCTCATATTGAGTGGCGAACAATTGTCGTCGTCATTCGGTTATACGTTGGCCAAGCTCGATGTTAACGGCGACGGTCAACTGGACTTGGCCGTCGGCGCTCCATTCTATTACAGTGGCAAAACTGACGGGGGCGCCGTTTATGTTTACACCAATTTGGCGGGCGGTCGTTCGACCATCAAAAGTGTCAAGCTGACAGGCAAACCTGAATCACGGTTCGGATTTGCTTTGAGCTCGTGTGGCGATCTGAACAAAGACAAGTACGACGATTTGGCCGTCGGCGCACCGTACGAAGACAACGGCGGCGCCGTGTATATTTATTTGGGATCAGTGCAAGGTATCAAAACAGTGCCCTCGCAAATCATACGTTCGTCCGATCTCAACATGAACATTCAAACGTTCGGTTATTCGCTGGCGGGCGGTCTCGACATGGATCGTAACACGTATCCCGATTTGGCCATTGGAGCGTACGCCAGCGATTTGGTCGTCATTCTCAAGGCACGGCCCATCATTGAGATAGCGACTCGTATCGATGGTAATATCACTCGAATTGATCCGAATAAGGCAATGTGTGATGGGGAAAAGTCAGGTATGCCATGTTTCAAATTCAACGCTTGCTTCGAGCTGGACCCGTCCGCATTGAATGAGCTGTCGCAGCAAGACAACGGACCGATTCGGTTAAAGTACAAAATCGAGGCGGAAACGTTCACGGGCCAGAAATATTATCGTGTTCGATTTGATGGCGCCGAGAATAGCGAAACACCAAACGTTGTCGAGAAAGAGATCACAATTGACGAGCCTTATCGTGCATCGCTAAAGGCCAAAACCAAAAGATGTCATGCGCAGAAAGTCTATTTGATTGACAAGAGTGATATTCAGACACCGATAGCGTTCAAATTGAGCTATCAATTGGTCGCGTCCAATGGCAACGAATTGGGCAGTTCAGCGTCACGTTTACCCGACGAGATTGCGGCCAACACGGCTCCGTTGCCTATATTGAACCAGGAAGAGGCTCAGCGCATCTTTTCGGCCCGTTTCCTAAAAGATTGTGGCTCAAACGATGTTTGTGAGAGTCAATTAGAAGTAGACGGTCAGTTGCATTTGCCAAAAGAGACGATCGGAGCGGCGGCACCGGCCTCGGCCGGTGGTTCGTCTAGCGATAGTGCTTCGAGCAGCAACAACAATTACTACCTGGGCGATGAGCAATTGAATGTCACCGTGAGGGTGGCCAACAAAGGCGAGCCTGCATACGATACCGATTTGTATGTGTCACACGCACCGAGCTTGAGCTACATCGGTATGAAATCGATCAAGACAACCACTGGGCCCATTGAGTGTGCGCCTTTGAACAAAACAATGGTCAAATGTGAGCTCGGCAATCCAATGGTGCGCGGTTTGGCTGAATTACAGTTGCGTTTCAATTCATACAACATTGGAGATGACGAAACAAGTATAAATTTCCAGCTGAATGTCACCACGACCAGTGTCAATGCTCCGTTGGCCCGAACATTGATGAATTTGAGTTCCAATATCGTGCGTAAAGCCGAGCTTGAGCTGCGTGGCTCTGCCGAACCGGATCACATTTTCTACGGTGGAGAAACGTCGAAACCGGACAGCGCCATTGTGTATCAGGAAGACGTTGGCAACCCTGTCACACACACCTATGTGTTGACCAATTACGGACCGTGGAAAACACGCAAAGTCGAGGTGCTGGTTACGTGGCCGTACGAAATCGAGAGCGCCAACAAAGACAAACCGCGCCGATTGTTGTATCTGACTGAGGGGCCCAAGCTCTACGGTAACGGTTATTGTGAAATTTTACCTGGCCAGGTGAATCCACTCAAATTGCCATCACGTGCAGAAGTGGCTGAACAATTGTCCGCAGGCTCGTCGCAAGCTCGCTCGCTAGAATCGCGTCAAAGAGCCTTAAACGCTGCACCGATCCGTTATCGACGCGCAGTGAGCACCCAATCGACAACGAGCGCCGTGCCCGAGCCATCGGCATTGTTCGAAGAGATGACTGAAGAAACCAAAGCGCAATACATAGTGAGCGTTGATTGTGAGAAAGCCAATAGTGCCAAGTGTTTCCGTTTTAGTTGTTACGTGCTAGATTTGAAGCCGTCCCAATCGGCCGTAAGTATCACCGTTGATAAGCCACAGCACGAAAAACTGTCTCTTTTTCAATGCACCTAACCAGAACATGCTTAATGACCTGTTATCTACACTAAATCGTTCCTTTAGGTTATAAAAATACACGCCCGGGTATGGAATTCCACCTTGAACGAAAACTTTAGCTACGGCGTAGGGCAGCTCAACATCCTGTCGAGAGCTCGGGTGCGTCTTGACGACTCGGTCGATCTGCGCCAACGTAAAGATAACGATTTTGCTAGTGCTCGCACTCGTGCACATCCCATCAATCCCATACTGCCCGTGCACAATGCTCCATTATGGGTCATCATTGGCTCAGTGATACTTGGAATCTTGTTACTATGCTTGCTAGTCAACGTTCTGTACAGGGTGAGTCACTAGTCCCCGTCTGCGATGATTTTTTACAGTCGTCATTCGTGAAACTTTAGCTAACTTTAGATATTTTCGATACCTTCAAACACATACAGGCTGGATTCTTTGAGCGTGCCAAACCAGTTTATAGACCGGCCGATACTGAAGACCGCGTTTTCGATGACCGGTACGCTTGAACCAATCTATGATTATCAAGCACATACAACTCAAACAGACATGTATTAACACAACTTTTACATACGATCGACAATATTGTCTATTGGCAATTGTTGTTACAAATTACTTTATGTACTCTACCTATTAACTTTTAAGGATTCTTTTTGCCCGCTCTAACCAGAGGTCAGATTGAATTGGACTTAACAAGTCACTGCATAAGGTCCAACTCACACGTGCACACAATGAATGTATATAAATTTTTGATAAATTCTTTAATCAAAATCGAAACATTTCACTAATATATTATCTGATTCATGTATAGTGAGTAAACTCAACTCAACTCGTTGCTTATTCGCTATCGGAGTTTGCCGATACATTACGCTAACAAATTTACGATAGCGATTTTAACTGGATCAACTAGGCTTTATTCCTGTCTAACAAGACTATTTGATAGTTTAGAGTCGTTTGCATGCGCAATTGTTGTGAAACAACAAATGAAGCATTCTAATCAAGCAGAACTCATAATAGTCACTAGTAACTCGTATGTCGACATGGTAACGGCAGTGAACGGTATTGATCGTAACAGTTGTATCGACAAACCTCGGTAGAGTCCAACAAGACCTTCCTCGCGCCAAACCAACACGATAGTCTGACAAAATCTATTAAGAGTCCAATCGAGGAAAAAGTTAAATTTTAGTTAGCGATCAATGCATTCTTTTAAATTATGAAACTTTCAAGTCAATGAATCGAAACCTACCTCTGATATCTGTCGCCCTCTTCGCGGAGACGAGTTCTGGCCACTTCGTGTGGATATGCTAGTGATGATGCAATGGTCTTACTAAATGCGCTTGCAATCATATATTGTAAAAATATATAATAATCCAATTGAGGATTATTTGACTTGCCAATATCATTGGTGGTACTGTTGTTATTGTTGCTGTTAGGATCGTCGCCACTTGCAACACTGTCGCTTTGGGCATTCCGTAATACAACAGTTTGTTGCTCCAACTGGACATTTCCTGTATATTTGTCAGTTTGTTGAGTAGGTTTTGAAGATTCCCCAGTTCGGGTATTACTAACAACATTCTGTTGCATGTTCACTGTTTGATGACCCGATGATGCTGATGATATCGTGGACTGATTGGCCAACGTCATAGATCTTCGTTGTTGTATCTGACTTTTCATAAACTCGTATATTACAAAATGGATAATCGTCTCTGAGATGCCCATGTAACTAGCTGTGATGCCCTTATAGAAACCTAAGGCACCAGCGCTTTTGTAAATAGATTTCATGCATTGCATCACAGTCATTGAGTCATTGCTTAGTTGTAATCTAGTCTTGACAAACCATATGGGATTTGTTGCAGTACAAGAAACAAAACCGGCACTTGCCGCGCTGGTCATGTGTATGATAGGACTCTCAGATGAGCTTTGAAATGAGCTATTGAGAAAGCTTTTTACGTTGGAATAAGTACAAAAATAAATAGCCCTAGAGGGTGCGACACCAACTAAGTTAGGTCCAAGACCTTTGAATAGGGCTCGCCATCCTTCGTTCCTGACAATAGTTTTAAAACAATCAATAATAGGAAGGCCTGAGAATGAAACTGCCCTCTTATGCGCTGCAGCGGCTGATCTAAGATGATGGGTCGAGGCACTGGTTGAGGTCTTATGTTTATGGTTTGATGCCAATTTTGAAATATCTGCTCCAATTAGACTACCCGTGTTATTATTATTTATCAAAGTTGATTTGGCTGTTGAAGATTGCAAGCGCGTTTTCAATACCTCCAACGGACACGTGACAATAGCACCGAAAGTACCGGCAGCGCTACAATCCACAGAGGTTTGAGAGAACAACGTTAGAATTACAAATAAATTAACCCGCATCAATTAATTAGCATAGATCGATGAAACGTTACTTACCCTCCGGCCACAAGATGAATAAATGTGGCGTACGAGCTTGACATGTAAATGAATATAAAGTATGATTAAGACAAACGATATGTTGGGCTAATATTAACAAGGCTTCAATGCTTTCTTTTGTTAACTTCCCGTAAACAAACGAATTGATCTATGAATGAATGCAAGTTTCTTAGGCAACCTTGCAGCATATACATAGGATGATACAATAGGAATAGGTCGCGACGCATGCGAAAACGACGACAACAGTAGCAACAAAGTGGAGGCGGACATCCATTCGCTGAATCACATGTTTCAACAAAGTCAATACAGTTGTGGACGGATGTGATTGTACGGTTGATCTTTCGGTGCTCAGAGTCCTTATATCAGGTCTCAATAATCTTCGACGATGTTCGAGGTGTAGCGTGGGAACGTCGTTATCGTTTTCGTCGAAGATAGAGGTCAATGACAGTCGCCTCAGGAAACTGACCAATGTATTGATGAACTGAATAAAAGTCGACTAATGTTTTGCTTTTAATTCTTCGAAGATGCCCATTTAGATAATACAAACATATAATGTTAACAACAAGAGGCACATTGAGTCAGGGCAGTGAAGGCGATGGTTAATTTGCGAGTAGACCAGCGAAAATATTGCGGCGTGCAGGACACACCCCCGCTTCACTGCTCGATAACTGCATGAATGAACACTGAAGGAGGCGTTGACTCGACGCACCCATCCAAAACAACAACAATTTAAACGAAAACAACCAAACATTTGCGAACTGCTTTCTTATCAGCTTGATTTTCTATTCTGTTGCTTTATTTTTGGAATTTTCAAAATTTTTCAGATTCTTCATGCTATCTGTAGTTGGTATTTGCTTAAGATGACTGATCCAATCCGTGATTAAGCCAGGAGTATAAATTCTTTACACACTTTCAGTTATTCACATTCCTATGTAGGGGCATTCATATGACAAACAAATGTGGGAAATCACGATTACTTGAATAGACTATCGAATGTGAAATCAAAATGTCCAAGCTTGTCGGGGCGTCATATCAATATTTGCAGCGCAGTAAGATTGCTACCAACAAATTTCAAAGGTCTCTTCCACGACTAGCCATACCTAAATTAGACAAGACTTGTGAACGGTACATTGCCGCATTGGATCCAGTATTATCCAAACATCATGGTGATTCTCTAGAGAAGACCAAGAAGATAGTGACAGAATTTCAACAAGGTGATGCTATTACACTTCACCATGATCTTTTACAATATGACAAGACTGTCAAGCATTCCAGCTACATCAGTGACTTATGGTTCGACATGTATCTTGCATCGCGGATCCCACTGCCTTTGAATTTCAATCCATTCATGGCTTGGAAAGATCCAACAGAGACTAATTTATGTCATCAATTGGTTCGAGGTACAAATATGCTTGTGAGCTCAATGAGATTCAAGCGATCACTCGAGGAAAACGTCCTTGAGCCAGAAATTTTTCACTTGAATCCTAAGAAGACGGCCAATTCAGAATTCTATCGTCGTGTTATAGGTATGACACCAGAAGCAATCGCTACTTATGTATCATTTGCATTCAAAGCATTCCCGTTGGATATGAGTCAATATAAGAATTTGTTCAATTCGACCAGAATTCCTATCCGTGGCAAAGACAAGATAGTCAAGTTTGACCCCTCCAAAAATAGGCACGTCCTTGTATTGCGAGGTGGTCGCTTCTTCACTTTCGATTTGGCCGATTGCAATGGCGACATAAAGAGCCCTGAGCACATATACTCTTGCCTGGAAAAGATAGCCAGATTACCCATGAACAAGTATGAGCCTTCAATATGTGAATTTACTACTGCTGATCGAGATAAATGGGCTGAATTTAGGGAGCAAATCTTGAATGTCTCAAGCAACAACAAGTCTAGTTTGGAAAAAATTGATTCTGCCTTATTCACCTTTTGCATGGATGACAACGAATATAACCAAAACCAAGAAGTCGATGCGGCCCACAACTTTCTGCATGGTTATCAAGAAAACAAGCCGCTCAACAGGTGGTTTGACAAATCTTTCTCTATTGTGATTACGAGAGATGGTCATGCGGCTATAAATTTCGAACATAGCTGGGGTGACGGTGTTGCCATACTTAGGTTTTTCACCGAGATATACAATGATACAACAAGGAATCCGTTCATAATCTCAGATGATCAGCGACGAGAATGTAATGTCGAAGTTCATGAAGTTAAGATTGATCTCAACAGCAAATTAAAAACTGCTATCGACAATTGTCGAAATGCATACCGGAAAACTACACAAAAACTCGACCTGACACCGGTGAGATATACCAAGCTCGATAGAAACTATTTCAAAAATCACAAGCTAAGTCCAGACTCTATGCTTCAGCTAGCGTTTCAGCTCGCTTATTATCGCATCTTTAAAGAAACTCCTGTGACTTACGAATCATGCTCAACAGCAGCTTTCAAGGGCGGCAGAACTGAGACGGTGAGACCGGCGACACTCGAAACCTCTCAAGCTGTCATAGATATACTTGAATCAAGAAAATCCCAGCAAGAAATCAAAGCTCAATTGCAAAAATGTTCGGCGAAACATTTTAAACTCTGTAAAGAAGCATCGATGGGACAGGGTTTTGACAGGCACCTGTTCGCTATGAAAGAGATGGCTAAAAGGCGAAAAGGAGGAAAACTTCCAGAGTTCTACAATGACCCTAACTATAACTTGAGTCAACACTTTACACTATCCACCTCTACATTATATGGTGATTGTTTCTCAGGCGGTGGCTTTGCTCCCGTGGTTGAAGATGGTTTCGGTCTTGGTTATGGTTATGTTGACGCCTCATTTGGGACATTGGTTTCAAGTTATAAACATCAGCGCAACGGCACTGAGTTCGGGCAAGCTCTGGAAGCATCTCTTGATGATATTCGCAAGATAGTCGAAACAAAATGATAATTTTTTCAATCAGGTCGATGCACTTTACAGGCATACAACTTTAATTTCCAGGCGCAGGAGGCTAATTAAGTTATGGCTCAAAACTTTGTCATATCTATTATAACAATTAGCTCAGCGTATCTAGTGTAAGCTATGAAAGAAATAATATTTTAACTCGATTTGCTGCCATTCCAGCAAAGGGCTGAGACTCAACTCTTTCGATGGTTCATCAACTATGAGATACAGAAAGATCTTGCAATTTTTGATCATGTTATCATTTAATTACAGTTATCATTAGTACAAAAACGTGTCGTTAAGCTAACTTCAATCTCTAGGATTCAAAAGAGCTTCGTGTTGTTGGAATATTCTCTCACATAAAGGTTCAACCCTGATATCAAGAATCACTGAGTATAAGAAATCAATGAGGAGCGTTAGGGTGTGGTGGGCCTGGTGGGCCACTTCCTCTACGCTGAACGGGGAATCCGGCGATTATACCACCAGGCTTGTTATGTTGCAGAGACAAGGGGTACATAAGAGGATCATCCCAGATAGGTGGTGGTCGGATGGGCAAGGGGGCACGCATTTGATTCATATTTGGATAAGAGTTTGGGTTATAATATGGCCTCATAGGCATCGGTAACATGCCGAAGGGGCTCGATAGGTGAGGCAACCTCGGTGGTGATTGGGCTGGTTCCGTATAGAGCTTTTTTGGTGGCGGAGGACCTCCGCTTCCCGAGCCACTGAAGTTTCCGGGCAATGGCGGGCCTCGACCCATTGATGGATGAGGCGGACCAGGCATGAAGTTCGGGTGCCCTTGGTAGAGGGATCCTGGATAGGGCGGAATTTGGTGATGCTGTTGCTTCTTTGAGGGTGATGACGATTTATCAGGGCCGATACTAGAGTTGCTAGATGGGCGTTTCAGCATTTGTGGCGACTGCCTATTGCTCAAATGGCCACTGGCATGGCTCATCGAAGTACCCGGCATTGGAGACATAGAAGAATGGTGCGACGAAACTGGTGTTTGTGACATGTATGAAACAGGTGATGTTGTCAATGGGATTCCAAGCGAATTGGCGACAGCAGTCATCGTGGCATAATGTCCTGGCAGCATGACATTCTTAAAATCAGGATGACTGTTAGCTTGTGAAGTGAACGACATGTTGGGATTTCCTCCAATAGGTGACGATGTTGAACTGATAGATGAAGCCATTGAGCTCGGCCCAAAAGGATGTGACATACTATGACTCAGTAATGAAGGTGGTGGTGGCGGTGGTGGTAAACCATGCCGAGCCAGAAAGAAAGAATTATCATATGGATGGAGACCTCCTGGTTGTGATCCATAGGGCAATGACAAATGATGAGGCGACCTTGCTGCCGCCAAACATTGAGCATTGATAAGTTGCTGATAAGCCATTTCTGGGGTGGTCGGGCCCGTTTGACCGAGCATTTGTCCTGGTCCTAGATTACCGGACAAGAACATAGAGTTAAGATGGGAATTCCTTGCTTGATGTTGAGCCTGTTGTTGGGCTTGTTGCTGTGCCTGATGCTGCTGGTGAGCTTGATGCTGGGCCTGCTGTTGAGCTTGATGCTGTTGTTGGGCCAACTGTTGGGCCTGATGTTGTTGTTGCGCTTGCTGCAATTGCTGTTGCTGAGCCTGTTGCAATTGAAGTTGTTGTTGCTGGGCCTGCTGCAGCTGAAGCTGTTGCTGCTGGCGTTGCATCTGTTGTTGCTGTTTCGCAATCAATTCTGCCTGCATTTGTTTTCTGCGAGCATCATGATCATTGAGGACACGTTTGAGCTTTGCAAACACATGGTCTTTCTCATCATGCAAGTTCTTGAGTTTGGTCGTGAGCTCGTTCACTTGCTCTTTTATTTGGTCTAATGTCATTGCATCCTTGCGCCTCTTTTGTTCCATCTCTCGTTTGAGTCTCCTCTCGATAGCATCCTGTTCTAGTTCCTGCTTGAGTTGTTGTCGTTTGCGCATAATATGACTTTTGAGGGCATTTTTCATAGCGGGGTCTAGGTCCGCCGCCTTTTGTACTACAATCATGTTTGATCTATCAGCTGATTCGTCAATTGCAATTATTGTGGGGCATAACGGATTTGGTGTAGCGACAGTATCGATATCGAACTTTACTTAAATTCGCTAATATACAATTGCTAATTTGACGTTTCTTATATAATGTTGCACTTTTGCGATCAGAATTTGTCTGATGTTATATCGGTTATTATTATTATTTTTCGATTGGAGTCCAGAAATGAATGGTTTTGATAAGCATTGTTGATATAACAAATATGACAAGAAAGGAATCTGGTACTCTAATTGGAGAAAATACCTACCCTGTAACTAAGCTGATAGTTATCAATTATCGAGATGCTTTTGTACCGCCTTTAATAGATGGACATATCATTTGAACCACTATCCTAAATAAATAAAATACATCTTAATGGAAGAGAAATAATTGGCAGTTTAGCCTGCAGAAGCGTGATTTTTGCCCCGCCCTCCCCTGTGTGCCGGGTTGCGGTCGCGGGTAGACAACACTCTGACTGCAGATTGCTTCTAATCGAATCGCCTGTCACAATGGGTGAATCGTGTAATGTGTGCTCAACACGAGCAGTGAGAGATGAATGTTATATGAGGCGGAAGAAATATACTGTATATATAATATCGCACCTTTGGACAACCAGAATGTAACCCAACAATCATGACGGAGGATATTGCTGTAGAATTAGCCGTTAAGGTCGACGACAAAAGTTCTTTGGCTCGGTTTCTTGAAAAGGTGGGTAGAACCTCACAAGCTTTCTCGACACCATAAACCGACTACAAAAGGCAGTCTCTCATGAAACTATTGCATCTTCCGTTATTTAGCTCAATGGTGTGCGAGTTTTGTCAGCTAACCAACTTTCAGTCACAATAAGCCTCAACACCGAGTCCGAGTTAGGCATAGGCGATATACAAAATCTGATTGAAAATGAGTACAACACAACAAGTGTAGTTCAAGGTGTGGGGAAAATATCATCAGCCGTGTCACAGCTCGGCCCATCCGATGAAACTGCTGAACAAATTTACGGAGTAGTGAGAATAAGTCAAATCGGAAACCGCAGGTGCTACGTAGACGGCATCATCAACGGATTCCTCGACTCAAACGCCACATATTCTGCTAACATACACATGTACGGAGATTTGTCTGGAAGATCTTTTGAAAATATTGGTGAACCTGTTATCAACATTCAAGACAACATATCATTGACAAAGGGACCTATCGACATCAACTATGAAATTCGTTTGCGAAAAGAGATACCCAACTGCGACGTTCCATCAATGATCGGGCGAGCATTAGCTATAACCAAATTTTGCCACTCTGTTGTTACAGCTGGCATTGTGTCTAGAGCGTCGACTGTTGAAGCTAACAGAAAAATAATCTGCACTTGCTCTGGCAAAACAATCTGGGAAGAAAGGAAAGAAGTCAGGGGTGATTCTTCATGAACGACGTTAAAGTATTTGTAACCAAAGCAATGTTGAAAAATGTATTGTTTGTTGAAAAAAGTATTTATTCAGAGGATCATTTGTGACCATTGGTCATATCCGTAGTGGCGAGATGTATCTCGAGATAGGAAGTGGGTACGAATCCGGTGTATTCTTGATCGCCAGGTCCATAGGTTTTACGGCGCACCCTTTACACAGTTTCGCGTCGAGGAGATGAGAATATTAGTCTGGGCATGATCGCAATAGATTTTGTTTATGCCTTATCTTCATTAACTCACCTCGTCCAACCATCTCCTTGGTCTACTTCAATGATATCGAATTCTTCTCCCTCGCTCATTGAGATGGAACCTTCGGGCTCGGCTATAGAGGAGAAAAATAGGTTAGTTATTCACTTTCGATACAGTTGAATTCTTAACATATATAATATAAATACCCTTAAAATTGTATAATGCTTTAGCATTACCCTGGGAAGGCATGTCATCTGGATCTATTTCATATTGCTTCTCAGAAACCACTTCAGAGTCAGCATCTGCATAGGGCAAGCTGTTTGAACTTTGAGCACCTCCATCAATGGTATCACTGCTTCACGTGAAAATATGGCAAGATATTTCAAATGTTAGATTCCTAACGCATATGATCCACTTTAGATTATGATTGTATGGACTTGTGTACAAGGTCTTACCAGTTACCGCCTGTAGCGTGATTCGATATGCTATCACTTGTTGAGTCGTTAAAAGAATTACTCGTGCGAGTTGTGGCATTACTTTTAGTATGCTCGTGATGCACTGAGTCTGGACGTAAACTGTGTTCAGAATTTGTACCCGACAGCGATTCAGTCTCAGAAGAATTTCTATGTTTGAGGTTTGGCTTTCCTGGAAGAGTCATATTGCTGTTATCACCGTTGGAGGGAGGCGTATTGCAATTCAATTCAGACAATAATGATTGGAATTTTTCTAGTTCATTCATGAGCCGTTTGAGGCTAGCCTGGTTTTCTTGTAGCTTGCTTTCAATAGTCATGGGATCTCCGAAAGCCCCATTTTCCGAGTAAGCTTGGCGCATTGTCATAAGGCCTTCACGAACGGCATTTTCTTGATTTATCTGGCTCTGTAGCTCGCTGACTCTAGCCAATATCTTTTTTCTCTTTTGATTCGGTGGCAAGTCGGCATAGTCTTGCTGCGGGTCGTCAGTTTTACCCTGACGAATTAAAAAGAGGCGGTAATGTAAGATTCGTACATTAGTTGAGATCAAGAACAATTTTTTGTCAGAATTACTATGAGATATAAAACAAATTATATGATGCTTACAGTAATCAATTGATGATACCATGCACGTACCAAAGAAAATTTGATAATTTTAAAACAAAATGAAAATGTAATGACTTGTAATAAGGTCAAACTAAGGTTTACTTTGGTTCTGCTTGATTGATGATTGTACTCACCTTATTATAGCCGAATAGGCCAAAAAGTTTTGTTCTTTTTTTGAGACCGCGAGCTGACAGTGTGTGTCTTAATGAATCCGATTTAAGTGATTGCGAGTATCCTAGTGTTGAGCCGCGATGATAAGTAGATTCAACTTGCTCCGGGGATCTAGGATTGCTCAGGTCTTCAAAAGGTATGTCATCTGGTGGTTGCATTCCAGATTTGTAGCGATCTATAACGAGCTGACAATCGGATTTGGTGTCGATGCTATCGGCGGAATCAATGATACCTTGAAGACACTTGTCAATGATTGGAGCGACATTTCTTTGCACAATGGCACTTAATTTGATGAAGTTTTGAGCACAGTCGATTCGCTTTACCTCAATGTCTTGCAACTGCTCGAAGACTTTGGGCATGAGATGGTGATAATGCTCCCGTTGGCAATTATTTGCTGTTTGTAGCTGTTTTGCGTACTCTGTTTTGTAGTCCTCGCATTGTTGTTCTTTGGCCATGGATATGGCTCGCGACCGTTCTACTTCGGCTCTACTAAGATTGCGATCGGCATCAGCTTTTTGAAAATTCTCATGAGCTTTCTCAGACTCTTTGAAAGCCTTGTCGTAGGATTTTTTTGATTTGTCAAGCTGATTCAATGAATTATTCAGGTTTGCTTGCAGGCGCAATCCCTCGTTCAAATACATCTTATGCTCGTTTTTGAGTTCTTTGGACAAAATGTTGATCTCTTTGACTATCTGTAGGGACATGTTTTCGGCTACCAACTCGTGTTGACCAGCCATGTCGACAATCTCACGCAACATTTGCTTGAACGCTCGACAATAGGTGAACTCGAGCTCGCCTTCGTCTTTCTTTTTCAAGTCATGATTCTTGACCAATTTTCTTAACTTCGTTGCATATTCTAGTTCTATCATGCATCGGTCTTTTATGAATTGACCAAATCTGTCAAGGAATTCCACACCTTTCGAAGTGTGGTTCGAAATATTGTCGAACTGATCCCACAATTCTTCACTCCAGCTCATTTTTGTTATTTTAGATTTAGGAAATACTGAAATGCGTGAATGCCGGAGTGTATGACAACACTTAGTATGAGTGCAAGGATCAAAGGTTCATATGGATGGAATAATCTGATCGCTAAGGTTTAGCTGCTCAGGCAATGCTTTTCAGATGAATTACGACAACAGAAACAGTTGACCATCTAAAATGATAGGAATAGGTCGGATGATTCAGTGGGTGCTATCTGCGTGCGTGTTACGGTCTATAATAATACTACAAATCAGCATCAAATGTTTATCAGGCTGATTGATTAATGATCAGATGTATGGACAGGTGATAGAATGACCAGATGTCCGTATTCAATATTAGCAGGCATCGATTAGATGTTTATTATGTGCGTCATTTGGTTCGTTGATATCTATTGGAACACTCGCTTTAGAGTAGCTCTGCTTTTGAATTGATCATAGGTGATGTTAACTGATAGGCGTTAAAAATGCATTGATATACGCAAATTTTTGATGAAATTTGAATAATGGTCAATCTTGGCTTGATTGATGCTGTCAGTAGCACAGGGAAATTGAGTCAATTAATACTATGTTGGTTGTGACGCGCTGGTCGTTAAGTTAAATCAATTGAGTCAAGCATTCATTCTTTTCGAGTACACACACACCACACACACACACGCTCACTGAATCACACACACACGCACACGCACACCCATATGCATAAAGCAAACGAAAAAACAGCTGCGGTTCGGCTTATGCGTTTTATTTCAATTCTCTGCGCTTACGCGTGCGTGGGCCCATTCAATGAAGATTTGAACTCATGTACTCTCGGGTCCACCAAATCAACGTCGATCTCAAAATGGTTGAGTTCAATTTCTCTGAATGCAAATTTCGGGTTTTTTAGCCAAATCCATCATCAAATCGAGCAGACTGAATTCATCAGCATAATCAAAGTTTAGACTAATATCAGATCGATGTACAAACGTTTGAATCATCTTTTGTATGAGAACCATGAATAAAGACTTCTAAATATATCTAGTCTATATTTTGGAAAATGTACCTGTCTTTTTGTTATTTCTCTTGTGATCTCTGTAATTTAAGTTGATAGTGATACGAAAAACTGTAAAACGGCATACCATTGCTGTTTCGTTAGACATGTGAGCAATTTACAACTTAAAAGTCTCATGGCCACGATTCATTCAACTGGCGCGACCAACTAAGCGAATATGATCAAACAAACTCTGAAAGTGCTTAGAGTACGTTAATTGTTCGAGTTGTAAAGAAAGAGGCTTTGAAGGAGAAATTCCATGGTTTGATCGTTAATGAATGGTATTTATTGTGACATATGATGGCTTTGCGAAACTCTCACGAGTTACCAAGAAGGATAGAAGAAGAAAATACATGCTCATGCGATTAGGAGTGATTTTGCCATCCATAGAGACAACTTTCGTACAGACTACTTGCTGTTCGGTGATATTAATAATGTTGATATACGAGCCTCTTTTCAATCGTTTCAAACTGATTCATAAGATGATCTCTCTGAAAGGCGACGGCGTCCCACAAAGTAGGCAATCAGTACTATCACAACAAGAGCAGCTAGGCAGGCACCGACTGCGATAGGAACCAAGTCATTGGGTTGTTTCTCATCTAAAGGACACTTTTGGGCTGGTTTCATAAAGTTATCGCTAGTGGAATTTGTACGGAACGCCTCGAGCTCTACATTTGAAATTATAAGGTTTGCATTGGATGTAGAGTTGGACTCATGAGATACCATCAGTGGAACGATTTGCTCACTGACACATGAATAGTGCATGTCAGGATTGGTTGAAAACAAGCTAACGTCCGCGTAAAATGATTCCGTGGAGTTCGAATTGTTGAATTTACCACCAATATGTTCCACACTAACCGTTGTGTTATGAACAAATGTGAAATGCATTTCACCGCATTCGAATCTGATGGCCAAGAGACTTGTGTTTTCGTTGCACAAACTTTGTGTCAAAACAGTACCATTACCCAAGTTGAGATAAACTAATTTTTCCGTTGAAGTACCATTTACGGTTGTGGTCTGATTCAAAGCGATTAAGGGGCTGAATTTGGCCACGACACATGTATTAGTGGTATTGGTAGCTGTGTCATTCTTGGTTAACACAAACTTTTGTGGCTCAATACGGACAGGTTTCGTATCATTGAATTTACACTCAGTTATTGGGGCATTTTGAGCTAATCCTATGAGGGCTCCATGGCATACAAAGAGTGCTGACACGATTGAAACCAAAACCGAAAATAGGTACATGTTGTTCGTGTTATTAATCCAGTTTACAAAATAACAGTTGTGTGTAATGATATTTTTTTGATACGCCTTGACAATTGATATTAAATATTTGTTTTACGATTAATTAAGCGTGTCGAAAAAGGTAATAGATAGCGAATGAACGAATTGCCGTAACAAATTCGTACGATCAAAGTGGGAGATTCTTGAAAGATCTGAGAATGCAGATAACGACGCGATGGCATTGATCGCTTTGTCCCTGTGGTGTTTTTTGGTAAACATTGTGCTGTTGGTGCACCATTCAATTCAGAATGCGTCATCGCGCATGCTCTGTTTGAAGATCAAGTTTTCTCTTGTCATCTAGTTTTCCGCTAACGTTTGCGAGATCGACCTCTACATTCGTGCGCCCTTACTTTGTCTTGATTCTAATTAAAATATGATTACGAATGCATTCAAAATTCATTCTACATTGCAAATAAATTGAATCTGAATGAATAATCCGTGGGCTTCGTGTATCATTTTCTATTCTTACGATTGAGTGCAGGTTTAAAAAGACGATACAAAGTCAGCTAAGTATTGAAACCTTCTCAACCCTAATAATTGAAAATAAAAACTATCACTTTAAGCCTCACTTGACACAGATATCTAGCCATACACCATTACAAGTGGACATGTACTCTCTATTCTTATTTTAGTCTCAACGTGAATGTTGCTCCCCTATTTTGTTTTTGACATTTGACACTCGCCAAGTTGCGGAAAAACAAGAGGAGTCGAGTAAATAAGAGCAAAATATTTGGTGTTTATAACAATACCATGTGTTTTTTATGAAAGTGAGCCGCGAACTTCTTGTTGTAACTCAATCGATACAAATCGCTCTCTTTATCGTTATGACAGAAAGTCAATATCGACGAATTGAATTGTGATAGAAGAATTCAACAATGAGTTGCATCAGCACAGCATACACTATTGTTGGACTCATTGATATTCATTTTCATTATTGTGAAGATCGTAATTAAAGCGACTCCCAGAACTGATGCAAATGATCAAGTGTAGCACGTCATTGGCTAATTGTAGAGCCTTTCAATACTAAACAGTGGTGTCTAATGGAGCGGAACTATCAATAGGCGATATAACCGGTTGCTGGATTCCATGAATCGATGTTGACTGCTTTCTCTCTCGAATCATTGTTGACTTTATTGCATTTATTTCACACAATAAGCAGTTTAGTGAAAGAAAAATCGGATATCGAATTTTTGGTTGCTTCTAATTTAACACGTTCACTTTTCATTTTGATTCAAGCCCAAACAGTGAATTAGCGCTACCTTTCAAGAGATTTCCTTACAAAACTGCCATCAATTTTGTGTGAGGATACACGCAATATTTGTATAATAGTGTAGGATAGATTAATGTCTACATGAATGTCGCATACAGATTCCATTTACTAGAGATGATGACAATCTAACTATGCAATTACATGATGTAAACAATCATCTGACAAAGAGGACGTTTAGAGGTGACTATCCAAAATAGGTAGCCCATTAGCGAAACGACAGATCAAAGTACTTGAGACTAACTTACGTTGGCGTTTCACACTAACATACGACAGACCAAGACTACTAAACATTTTTTCAACTTATGAAACTGACATTCAGCACGTTGTTTTCACAACGATACAATACACTTTGCATTAGAATACTTCGAACCTATTCACTCGACCAAACTGTTATATTGAATGGCAGTCATTTTACGCGCGTTACGATTGTAGAATTCAAGAATAAACAAAATTAAAGAGCGCCAATAATAAGTAACGATTACATGAGAGCAAACAATATTCGGCAAGCCATATCATATTAAGACAGTCAATCATTTAGACATTTGTGTCAGGTTTACGTAGCGTATTACATGAATGAATGTTACGTGATGTCACCTTGACAGCACCGTGACCGACGCTGTTGCGGTTAAGACAGAGAGATTTCTTTGTCGTTCTAACACATTCCATCGTCTACAACTACTCGTATATTTGCATTCTTATAACTGATGTCGCATTTTATTGTAATGTAGCAATACAGAAGTACCACAAGCAGCGATGCCGACAACCCACCGTTATTTGGCCGTAACCGATTCTATTTGTCGATGCTAGCTAGTTGTTGTCGAGCCACAAAACGGTACAACACTGTTATGACTCGTCAAACAATTACATTCACTCGAGCATCTTGCACTGGTGTGTACACAATTTTACGCTACTGAACTTGTCAACTTTGCAATTTAAACCTTTGTGTGATTAGCATCCTCTGGTCAATGCTGTTTCGCAATGACCTCGCCTGCATCGTTCGCGTAAAAATATTGCAAAATAGAGTCAAAGGAGATAGGGTGCCGATCTTCATTTCTCACGCACGAGGCCTGCCCACTCATATCGAAACTTGCCATGCTTGGAAAAATAACAAGAAAAAGTAATAAAACTTGAATAGCCTAGCTAATGTATCGAAACTTGAACTGTAGCGAGAAAAAAGTAGCCAAGACGACATGCCAACAAATTTGTCAACAAGAGAGATCATCAGTCGTTACCTGTACCTTGTATTCATCTGATACATGCACAGTTTGTCTTTTGATGTCGTGACACGCGGCACGTTCCCCTGAAGATCAAATATCGAATCCAATAATACCTGGTCTACTATCAATATCTATCCTAGATCAATAAAAATCATCATATTTAGAAACTTAGCAACATACTTATCTCGGAAAAGTCTTAGCATACCCATTCAAGAAACTATGAATCAAATGCGTGGAATCAACATTTCGTCGAAACGACGTCGAACGAGCCTAATCATGAGACGCTTACTCATCATTGCAACATTGTGTGTGCCAAGTATGTTGGTACGTGACAGCCAAGCGTTGTTCAACTGCTTCTCTATGGGTTCGAAAAAGTTACCTCAAATTTCGTACGGCACAGCTCAGACGCAACAATATGCAACAAGTGGCTACGGCATGGTACCAGCATCAAACAACTGGTCTCCTTACGCTACTGGATACTCATCGTCCGGTTCTATGGGGTAAGTGGTGATCAGCACTGGATCGATAATCATTTGCAAGGTCAGAGGATATGGAATAACTTTCTGATCTAAAAGCCTATTTGGGCACAAATGGATGAGCGGTCTCGGAGGCAACAAACCTGCATTTCCAATGGCTAAGAGTTGGAATAATTGGAAGCTCGGCTCGTCTGGAGGCTTTTATCGTCCTGGTATAGGCTATAATTACGGCGGAGCCTCTAATTATTTGCCACCAACAGCACCGACTTATGCACCACTCGGAGGCTGGTCGGTGCCTTTGAATGTACCTACAAATACATTGGCTTACGATCATGGGACTTCTAGTTTTGGTTCGCCAACACCGAGCGTGATTCAAGCCACAGGGGATCCATACAAACCAATGCTTTCTAGCAAATGGCCACAAGACAAGTGAGTGAGCTTCAAGGTTAATATATAAACGAATCCCCTATAAATTGCTTGTCAATTACAACTTCATTTTTTCCGCACTATACACATGAAAAGCAACTACGGACCCACCGTATCTCCAAATTCTGGTGCAAAGGGATCCTACGGATTCAGCTATCCTGGTTGGTATACAGGCTCAGCCGAGAGTCCGGCTCGTATCGCCCAACGTCTAGTCAAATCGGGCATCAAGGGTAGTAGAAAAGGAGACTTGACATCTGCCAGATTGCGAACTCAATCGAGCGATCTTGTCTTGCAAGCCGAGCCCAGATTTAGAGGTTTTGGAAGCGCTCAGACTGTGAGCAATCGAGAGGTCCGTTTAAACTGTGCGTTTGGTGAATCAATAGATCCTAACAATGTAAGTCTTCCCGCATTTCCGCCGATTTTATACAACAATGTCATCACACTATTCACACTAACCAATTCGTGGACATATCTCTATCCCCATTCTCACTGCTCATTCTATCAAGAAACCTCTGTGGGTCAAGTTTGTGGGTGAATACAATGCGACGCAGGTGGTCGATGGTAAGGTGAGGCCATCATTCAACTGTCAGACCAGCGAATGCCGCACAATCGACATAAACACTAGCAGGAGCCATCGCTATAGTGTCGACGATGGACCGTCAACTTCAACTCTGATTATCTATGACCCACGAACAACCGATTATGGTGCTTATCGTTGCTCTGCGCTAAGCCGACCCACAGCCCCTCAAATCCCCATCGAAACACTTTATCAGGTTGTTCTATTCAGTGGCTAAGCTACTATCTTCATAATGGATATATACAAAGAAGGGCTACACATAAATCACATTATATCATTAAATTCTAAATGCTTATTCATGTCCGTTGAATTAAAAATGCTTGAAAGTCTGAGTAAATCTTTGACAGTATATTACACTCAAGTTGAAGTCGCATTCGCGACTGTTGATTTACGTTCATAAATTTAGGCGATAAAGTCAATAGATGAACCATTCCAATGCAATATTTTTTCAGGTGTCATCTGAGACCGCATTGCCTGTCGACTTGATGTTATAATTTTTTGATGATTTCTTATACATAGCATATATTTGATAGGTTCAATAATGTTAATAATAAGTCAGGCGTGTTTTACTTTAAGCCCAAGCATTTATTGCCTGGCTCTGCCCCTCATCTTAACGATTTTTATCTTCATATTTTTCTTCTTATGTATGAGGCTTCATGTAATGTGGTTTCTTGTATGTTGTGTGTGTATGTATGTGTATGTATGTACGTGAAACGAGTTACTTTAGCAACAATATCTTTTCGTCGTACCAATATTATACGGGATATTGAAATTAATCTTCTTAATGTCCCCAAGCTGGAGCTCCAGCGATGATCGGTGGGCGAGGCATGCGATTCTCGCGTGACATTTGGACCTGGTAGCCACGGCTCTGTAAATCCACGACAGCTTGCTCGGCGGCGTAAGGCGAGTCAAAGTTCACGAAACCGTATCCTGTTACATATTTAGTTTTATAAATGAAGAAGGTTTTAGTTAGATTGTTAATGATAGAACAATGCAAGGGATGTAAGCATTAAGCTATCATTCAAGAGAACAAGCATACCTTTACAGGTGTTGGTGTCGCGATCAACGATGGCTTTTGCCGAGACTATGTTTCCGTAACTGCGATTTCGGGACAGGAGAAAATTTGAATGGCAATCGTTAGAAGATGTGCGGATCTATTCTTCGAATAAATGTAAGTTGACGCGAAAAATCAATTATTAATGGGTGTCAAGCTCACCGGGTACAAAGTTGGAGCAAATCCTCATCAGATGTGTTGGCATCTAATCCGCGCAAATACAGATTGGTTTTGCTAAATTGTCGCATGTTCCCATTTCCGTTGCCATAACGTGCCGGCCCTGGAGGGCCGCGACGAAAATCTGGAGGCGATCTGCGGCCGAACGAACGATCGGAGCGTGCTGTTTCTTTCGACATGCGTGCCTGATAGCCCATGTTGGTGAGCTCACGTACAGCATTAGCCGCATCGTTGGGTGTCTCAAAATTGACAAATCCATAGCCTTTGCACTCGTTCGTTAAACGATCGGTAATAGATTTTGAGGAGACAATTGTGCCAAGTTTCTGGCACATTTCATAGAGATCGTCATCGTTGGTGGCGGGTGGTAGACCGCGAATGAAAACATTTGTTTTGCTCAATGGTTCGTGTTCACGTCGTTGGTAGCCACCGCCATTTCCCATGCCGTTAGGTGTTCCATTATTGTAGCGACTCATTTTATATTCGTGTTGCTGCCTGTTGGTTCTTGTTGCGGTACAATCTATGAGTCAAATCTAATATGATGTATAGCTAATGATATAATTTCTGAACGATTCTGTTAGCCTGTGTCCGTGTGCGTATTTGGTGGGCACTGATTAAAATTTATCAAGCATGTGTGTGTGTATTGTTATTATTTTATTCTGCCAATCGAATTAGGTGACAAGTGTTACAATATTTGCGACGTGACAGCGCTCATAATCACTATAGATGAGATGAAACTATGATGTTGGTACAATATAATGTGTATAAGATGAATATAGTATGTTATAAATATGGATATAGATAGATATTTATATTATATATTATAATGATATATAATATGATATAATAATAATACGACAATACGGCTTGGTGCTTGTATGCTGTGTGCGGAAGGCAGCAAGCAACCAAGAAAACAGGCGAACAGATCGTGCACTAGTTTTCTACACAAGAGCTAGCAACAGCAGCAGCGGCAGCGGCAGCGGCAGCGGCGGCTTGTTTGTTACACGCACGCACACACACACACACACACATGCTCAATAGCACACACAGACACACAAAAGCCGATCCCGCCGAAGCAGGATTCGCTCAGAGCCTCTACGATTGCAGACCACTGGCGCTACTTGCCGACTGAGGAGAGGGCTCGCTTCGTCGCATCCCCCGAATAATGCGCCGGCGGTGCATTTTGGACACTTTTACACTACTTTTGGGGGTGAAATTTTTTTTTGTAAAAATAGAACTACCAAAAACTTACGCTGTGCAAAATCCTAAATTCTATTTTTTTTAATAAAAATCGAATTTCTTTTTTCATACACACTTATCTAAGTTTCTTTCAATTCCAATTTCTCAGTTCCTGATCTTCTTTGGAAGTGTGCTTCTGGGCTGACACCTATGATTCGCGAGTCTGTAAAAAGCTTGGACGAGTTAAAGGGCGACTATATCTGAACGACGCAACAATGGCGCAAATATGTCTTTGTGTGATAGAGTATTATTTGTCTGAAATTAGTTTACACTCATCTTAAATACTGTCGCTGATTCGGTTATAACTATACGAACAAGCAGTGATTAAAAGTCTAGCCGATTGTCTATTTTGATGAGAATGAAAAGGTTCACCTCCTGATGTGGGAACCACATTTAGACCACTTAAGAAGCCTGCTGATCGGCGCAATCGGAAAGTGCGTCCATCCTTTACCCCACACTAACCAAAGATTTATATAAACCCTGAATTACCTGCTGCATTGTAGCGAAACAGTTATTTAATCAAATACGCGTGCATTATTCAGTTTTCTCAAGTGTTCAATCTGGTTCAATGTCCAGAACATCTGGCACACGAACAGAACAGGTGTGAACGTACTTTACCACTTTAACTATTTGCATGCCCATTTGATGTTATTTCTATATTACCCACCAGGTGGCACTCCGGTCAAGTCGAGCACGCTCAAAATTCTTGATAGACTGGCAGCGCGGTGATACAAAGCGTTCGTCGACAGATTTTGACCACGCATGATCGTAGATCTGGACTAAAGAATCGTGACAGACAAGCACACGCATACGGTTCGTGTATGTCATCATTGTTATTGTAGGATAATATGAATACTCATTTCTCCTGGTGCTATTTTTCAGCATCCGTTATTCTGTATGATATCAGCAGTATTTGAAACTAATAACTAACATTAGAACGCTTATATTGAGCACGCAAGATCTCAAAGAATCAACCATAATAAGCCAATGTAAATTATCATCGCATTTATTTTAAAAGATATGTCTCGTTCGGTTAGAGCCGAAACCCGAAGTCGGGCAAAAGATGACATCAAACGGGCCATGCAGGCTATTGATCGTGTTCGACGATGGGAAAAACGTTGGGTAACGATTGGAGATACGTCGATGAAAATCTATAAATGGGTTTCAATCGGTAAGCCACCGGCTGTTAGTGAAACCCCTAATAACAGCACGAATAACAGCAACAGTAACCAACAACCACTAGCTGCCTCAGGTGACATGAGACCTCCGCCACTACCGCTCACGGCGCTGGCATCTAAACAATCTCAAAACATATCTGAATCACTCGATATCAATGGAGAGAGGAAATCTACCACACCCTCTACTAGATCTTCGTCTGCTCCGACGTTACGTTCTACAACATCAAGGATTCCACACGAAAATAATGAGCTAGAATCAGCTAAGGTGACACAAGACACCACGTCGACAATGGCCGTCTCAGGCAGCAATGGCGCAGAAAAACATTTGCACGATGCGAAGGAATCGGCACCATGCTATACTGATACTACTTCCCTAGCCAGATCCCACGATGGCACGAACAATGAAGCAGAGCCCCCACTGAAAAAGATGCGTTCCGATATTGCACCGCTTGTCTCAACACTCGACACGGCCAATCTTACTCATGTCACCCCAATGGAATTGAACACTCACGACACACACCCTGACCAATCGATCGGTATGAATAATGAATCTGAAACAAGTTATGAGCAACTCACGGCTTTACAACCCTCCATACCGATGATTACAAATGATGCTAACAACCACGCTGCGCCAACAATAGAGCCCATGCCCATGATAGAAGATGAATCTAGAAAACAAGAAAACGAAGATAACCCCACCATCCCTGAAGAGGACGTGATCGAGCAAGATGAAAATCTGAATGCCACAATCACTGAATTGGTTGCATGCATCGTAACTAAAGTGTGCGACTCTATGGTAGAACAATGAATAATAAATAAAAAATTGAATAAATTAATTATGACTCACAGTTAGACACGATTGATCGTACTGAGTGTGTTTTAATCCCTTCTAGTCTCAACCTTTGATGACACCAATCGGGCGGAGTTTGATGCATTTTTGACTGATACCAACACTGTGGCACGTGTCGACAACATCATGAACGTTCTTGTAAGATTCGGGAGCCTCTTCCATAACAAGTGAAGGCGACGCAACACGAATCGATATGCCTTTCGCTTTTAACTCTTTCAATACATCTTTATAATCTAGGTCGCGTCGTGATTTAGCTCTTGACAAAGCTCTTCCACTTCCGTGGCATGTTGTACCAAATGTCTCTTTCATACCAAGCTCAGTGCCAGTCAGTACGTAGCTGTTGGTGCCCATTGTACCACCTATCAATATTGGTTGACCTGTTAGTTGATAGTCAGCGGGTATCAACGGGTGGTTGGGGGGGAACGCTCGAGTGGCGCCCTTACGGTGAACCAATAATCGTTTTGGCTCTCCATTGACCATGTGTTCCTCAACTTTTGCGATATTGTGTGATACGTCATAAATGACATGCATATCAAGATCTTCGGGTGTGGAGTCGAAAACTTTAGCAAAAGCTTGTCGTGTAAGGAACGTCATTGAGGCCCGGTTCACCCAGGCGAAATTTGAAGCACAAGCCATTGCTTTGAGGTAATCTTGACCTTCTTGAGATTGAATTCTAGCACAAGCTAGCTGACGATCGTTGACTTGAATGTTATCACGTTTCATGGCCTTGTCCATGACGAGTAGTGCATCTGTGGCCACTTGGTGGCCAAATCCACGACTACCACTGTGAATCATGATGCACACTTGTCCAACACGATCTATACCCATTTTGGAGGCTTTCTTTTCGTCGAAGATCTCGTCTACTACTTGTATCTCAGCGTAGTGATTTCCAGATCCCAAAGTGCCCAGCTGCGGTAATCCTCGTTTTTTTGCTTTTATTGAAACCTTGGTGGGATCGGCACTCAACATGCGCCCGTACTCTTCGCAATGCTCTTTGTCTTCAGGCCATGCGTAACCCTCTCGTAGCGACCAATCAATTCCCATTTCGGTGGCTTCGTCTAAGTCATGTGCATTCATTGGTATGATACCCTTGGTGCCAACACCCACAGGTATGTGATCAAACAAGCATTGACATATGTCCTCTTGCACCGGTACGACATCTTTTTCCATGAGATTCGTACGCACCAATCGGACTCCGCAGTTAATGTCGAAACCGACTCCACCTGGCGACACTACAGCCTCGGGATCTGACATGTCCATTGCTGCTATGTTACCAATGGCAAATCCGTATCCCGAATGTACATCAGGCAAGCCGATAGAATGGCCCACAATTCCTGGCAAACTAGCAACGTTGGCTATTTGTTTGACAGCTGGCAAGAAACCGACACCACTTTTGCCATCTGACTGGCGCAATTCCTCGAACATAAGCTCTTCAAGAGCAGCATTCACATAGAACCTACCCTCCACTCGCATGTTGGGTACAAATCCTTTCTTGATACGCCATGTATGATCGTCAATGCGTTCTAAGAACGACATTTCTTCCTCAAAGGTTCTTGCAACCATGATTATTTGATATTAGACGTTTAAGTTGATCAACTACTCTAACTTAATAACAGTCTTCGCAATTTTCAGTGTATATAACATGAGTTTTGGCAATTAAAATTGGCAAGTAGACCACAGTGGCGTACTTTTTCTAAAAAATAAAATTAGATGAATTCAACTTAATATCAATCAGCTGTTTACCAACTGCATTTGCAAATAAAGTTTAGTGAGCGGCGGTTTGTTATTATTATTTTTTTTATTTTTACTCCGATTCCTTGCGCTTGCGAATGTGTGTGTGTGTGTGTGGATGTGTTTGCTGTTTTGCTATTCATTCACACTCACCTGATCTTTTCAAGTGATAGACGATTGGTTGTTACAAATCATGTATGTCAAGAAGTATAACTTGGATTGATTAATGTTTAACAGAGTTAGTTCACTTCTCTAGTTTAGTCGATAGCATCTAAAAACAATAGTAAACAAGTAACGGCCCAGTTGATTGGGTCCATAAATAGAAAGAACAATAATATGGATGAAATATATGAGGAACCAAGCACCAGCACAGCTGGCCAGAGGAATCAACAAACCTTGGCTGCTTATGAGACCCGTCAATGTTGGGTTTGCTTCGGTAAGTTTATGATATCATCATGTAAGGTTCATCTTGACTAACATACGGCTGAGAACAAATTGAGAGCTTATTATCACAACATGACATTTGATGTGCAAACAATTCAGGTACAGACAATGACGACGACGATCGACGCGAAAATCGTTGGGTATGTCCGTGCCAATGCCGAGGCACAATGAAGGTAATTATTATAATTTCACTTATCTATCTCGCTGCTTCACGGTAAGGGAATATTCTGACCATTTAACCTTGTGTGTTCTTACACTTAGTGGGTCCACGAAGAATGTCTTCAAAGATGGGTCGACGAAAAACAGAAACGTGCCGGCTCTTCTCGTGTACATTGTTCTCAGTGTAATAGGGTGAGTGACATTTGACATGTTCCAATCGAGGTCAAATGACTTTTTTGTCGACATATATTAATTAGTTTCTTTTTTTGATGTGAAATGTACACAGGAGTATTTGATTGCATTTCCTCCAAACAGTAATATCGTAAAAATGCTGGAACGATACGAGTTATTTCTTTACAGTTCTAGCCCATTCGTAGCTGGTGAGTATCTACTCTTGTTTCAGATCGAACTCCTAAATTACCGCATCGAGTTGATTTAACATAAGTCTTCTATTGTTATCAACATAGTGACTGGAGTTGTGGCCGGTATTTATTGGTGTTGTATGTCATGGTAAGAATCCTCACCAACTTGTTTCTCAAACCAATTCTTCGTCAAATTCATATCAGAAATATCCAATAATACGATCATCGTCTTTAGGGGAACTTTGTGTATGTTTCAGATAATGGGCCAAGAAGAAGGAGGTCGAGTTCTAGACGAATCCGATCCTTTACTTTTACTCATAGGCCTGCCATCTATACCGATCATGTTGGTACTGGCTAAACTCATCAAATGGGAAGACTTGGTGCTCAAATGTTGGAGAACTCGTACGCCTAAAATACCGCCCATACTTTCCTATATCTTAGGCGAGCCTCCCACCAATCCTAGAGCGAATTGTGATGACATTTTGGTGGAAAGGTAAGACTTTATTCTTGCATAACACTCACCCACATACTTCTGAGATTGCTTATATTGATTCGATCTAATTATTCCAAACTCTCACAGATCTTACTCGGAACCAGTCGGCTGTGCACGAATGATTTGTGGTGCATTATTACTGCCTTCTGTAAGTCCAATCGAAATCGATATGGAAGAGATTCCTTAAAGAAAATATATTTCTAGCAAACGATGAACATATTTTCGCAGTTTTCAAGCCATTAACATTATATTTATATCGTTCCCGATATCACGTTCACCCGACAGATGGCAAGCTTCGTCGGCAAACTACTATTTAGACGTGTGACTTCGTCAACGTTGCAGCGCTCTCTATTGGGTGGCTTAACTTTCTTACTGATTAAGGGAGCGATCAAAATATATCTACGCAAATCACAATATATACGCTTTTCACAGCGAATCATCAAGGACTATCCCCACGATACTAACAGTGGTACTCCATATGTGGACAATTCATCGTTCGAAACTGTATCATCGTCATCACAATCGAGCCTCATCGATGATATTAACTACGGTGACGACATGATGCGCTCGCCATCTCCCAATAGCGGGAGAACATTATTTCGGATGTATTTTCAGATACGATCCATCTCTATGGGATGATGATCAAGATTGGTGTACCGGTATGAGAGCCATCGTTCAACGGCGAATAATTCTTGTCAAGACGAGTCGAGATTATTGTAACTAACACTGTGTAACAGCCTCTGAGACACAAATACAAGAGGCTGATTTATTGATTCTAATTAGATTCGTACTGATCAGCCTGAACTTGGATTTCTGTCAGAACTAATAGAATTTGTAAAACCGACGTTTTTGTATTGTAATTTGACATAAAATCAATTATGGAAACATAATTAACACAATCGCACACGCATACAAACTACCGCTTCAACTGTGAGCGCTTGTGATGGAACTCTCACGATTGGCTCCCGATTGAATGGGAGGAACAACGCGCGCATGATATGTCATGCATGAAGCCGTGAATGCAATTATGTGAATTGGGCTAATAACTATTTCCCTTGAGCATGGTGCCTCTTTAGACCTCTGAAATACATTTTTGTTTTTGTTGTTTGTATTGTGATTGCATTTGTTTTGCTTTGAAGTTATTGTTGTTGGTGTTGTTATGAGACACGATGTGCGATCACGAGATTATTCTTCCTCTGTCTCTCTCTTTTTCTTCCAACAGTATGTATCTACGTTTGAGTTGTTTTGTTGTTGTTATTGAGTGTATGTTTAACTCTTCTGACTGGTTTATAATTGCAAATTCTTTACGATTGTTGACTAGATTCTTTGTCAGCGCTCGCTGGGCTCAACTGTTCTCGTTCGATAAAAAGCTCAAACGAAGTCATACCGCGTTTGTTGTAGCGGTCGTGTTGGATATTTTTGGCCCAAGCTTTACATTCGACATAAATAACAACATCGTGACGTGGATTCATAAAATGTACCATAACAAAAGGTGACTGATAACCAGGCTGATTATAGAATGGATAATATTTGGGGTCTATACCTTGGGGGTAATAAGCGATAGGTCCAATGTGTTCCTTGTCGGCATCATGCTGGCCGTCACAAGTGATTTGTATTTGTCCTGGCGTGAACGGAGCATTAGCCGGATAATTGTCAGGTTTTGTATCATAAGGTTCCGGCTGCCAGCCATAAATACGATTGACTTTGATTAATATGCATGGTTTGCCTAAATGAAATGAAAAATTTTGAGCTACTGAACATTCACTTGGAACAATACTGATATCGAAAGGGCACATACTATCTTGATCTTGAGTTGTTTTGTCTTTTTTTGTGCTACAATCTATTGATTTGATACTCTTACGATTCTCATATGGTCTAATGTAATTATGCAAATTGTCCACCCAATTTTGATAGTCACCATTAGTGCCTTGCTTAAATGCGATTAGTGCACTTTCAACACGACTCGTGGGATTTTGGGGACGGAAACCAACGCCCGGATTGACACCGATTATACTTTCATCTAGTTGCCATTTGGGATATTTATCGCTGATCGTCAAGTGAAACAAATGAAACAGTATAGTCCAAATGGCTGCTAAACATGCGTATAATACAATATAAAAAGCGACCAACTTGGCCCACATAATGGGCGTGCGGCCCATACATTTGTGAGTCTCAGGATTCCAAAAGAAGAGTTTAAATTCTTGCCATCTATTTAATTTAACTTTTGGCTTGGGCAACGGATAATGATCATGGCCGGGCTGTACACTAGAGGCTGGTGGTTGTTGCGGTTGCTGTTGTTGTTGACCAATTGGTTCTAATTTGAGGTCAGTTGCTGGTGCTGTTATTGATGTCTTGGCAGCGACTTCGGAGGCGGTGGTGGTGGTGGAGGGTGGTGAAGTATTGTTATTATTGTTGGAGGCCATCGTGATTGAGTAATGAATTTAATATTGTATACAATATCTGTTTGTGTGTAGATTTTATAATATTTTATAACCGCTACTATATATATATATATATATATATGATCGTGGTGTATAGATCTATTGGTAGATTTTGTTTGCACGTGTATATTTGTTATTAAATCTAAAGAGATATATTTGGTTGAGTCTAGATGTTTGTGTCAAACAACGATATAATAGTAGTTTCTTAGGAGGGGTCGCATTCAATTTGGAATACGGTAAATTCTAGTTAAAATAGTTAGAATATCAGCAGTAGCAGTAGTGGTTAGTCAACGATATGACTATAAGATTCCATCGTTACTATTGTTCAATTTGGTCAGCGTGTTTTCAGGGACACCCAACAACAATAATAATCGAATAGAATACAGTACTTGTCATGACATTTCCTGTATTTTTTGTATGTGTGTGTGAGTGTGCCGATTGCAACCGAGATCCCTCAATTTTATGCACGCACAATCTTTTCGAGGCAACGAGATCGCATTCGTTCACGAGCCGCGAACGTTGCCCAAGTCTATACTCCATCACACTCTGACGCACAGACCAAGAGACACAGCCACACAGGCCTTACACACATGCACACGCACAGGCGCATATATTCACAGACGCACTGAGACCGACATACAATTGAACGAACCATGTATATCTGCTGCCTCACACAGCATTAACGAGCGGGGCATATGAGTTCATATACACACACACAAGCACACACAGTCACAAACAAACTTACAAATATCAAAGCCTCATGGAATTGCCGCACGCACCATGCTGTTCATATTACGTTACATACTACGTACGCTGTGTATAACTTTGTGTGAGTTGGCCATTGTGATCGAGCGCGGTGCTTTTGTACCTTATTCGCAAACAGTATCTTACCAAAACAGTATCTCACTGTGCAACGGACTTCTGCTACCAGTGCTGAATTAGTCCGTGTGCATGTGTGCGCGTGTGCTTCTGTACTGGCCTCATTTGTGATGGCTCGCTACAGCGTTGTCAAGTAAAGTTTGCGCACGCCCCAAACGGCGCGGCTTGACAACAGCTCACACACACGCAGAATATATACACTATGTGTATGTGTACGCTTTCGTGTGTAACAAGCACTCATGTTGCAATAGCGTTACAATGGAGAGGCGAGGCGCGCGAGCGAACAGCGCTCGCTTGTTTGAGCGTGCCTTGTATACAGTGATTCATTCGTGGCGTGCCGTAGCAGTCAGCGTCAAGGCCATCGTTAAGATTCAAGTTGTCTATCTGTTTGGCGGCTAGCCACGAATGACTCTTTCACTAGCCGACTGTCGTTGCTAGCTTGTCCGCACAGCCTCATGTCTGGCCTGCACTCTGATGTTGAGCGCGGCAAACAGTTTGAGCTCTATCTTTCTTTCTTCTGTTTAACGGCCCACTGACTCCTAGAATGATTGGCACCACGACGTTTGTTGTTAATCGTTTCACACGGTCAAATAATCGCATCACACGATCCCTCGAGTCAGCCCAATCTGTTGATGAACAACCACTGCTGATGTTCGCGAGCACGCAACGCAGGCAACAACTCGCTGATATCACGTCAGTTGGCTGCATTTTGGCATGTCACGCCGATCCATTGACGCTACATGCTGTTATTTGACTGATGCACTTGAGTGACCACGAACTAGGCCTTTACGCCAACAGACTAATGGCTTTGCTCGACCGGCGAAATGCTCATCATGCAACTGACCGATCATTGAACATGCAGAGTATTTCCGGCCTTTATTGCTTTTTGTTGTTTGAAGATTTTTGTTGTGTACGCTAATCCCATATCAATGATCCGGACGATCGAATAGTAATCATAGTTTAATTTAACATGTTGATTCGAGGGAACCAATTTGCATGTTGAATGATTCCTTCGAATCAGGATGCAAATGTTAGTGTGGCAAAAGAAAAAATGTTAGTTTTTCCTTATCTGCCCTACCGCCACTGTAGTATAGACTTTCAGTCTACATAAAAAACCATGGAAATCAACCCGAACAACTTCTAAAAATAGTCGTGCAAAGTCATCAGTATTTCTGTTACGAACAACACAGCAATTATTGAACGCCTCATATTTATCCTTCTCAGTAGAAATCATTTCAGTGGTATCACATTTTGTCTAAATCGATTCGCTCATACATTTTATCAAAGTCAGAATTCGTCTCGATCTAATCATATTCGAATATACTATGATTGACCGCTAATTGAATTGATCGACATCTTCAATGCAACTACGAACCAACCTTCATAGCAAGACTTATAACATGCGGGCACTACTGATCCTGGAGCTTTTGACTATTTGATTCATCACACTTGACTTGGCAAGTGTAGCAAAATCTGGAAAAGATGAAAATCATTTGAAATATATTGAATATGTTATACAAGAACGAGATGACCTGGCAGGTGATCTCGGTGTACTGAATTCACTTCTTAGGACAGATCGTAAGACTATTGATGCGGTGTCGCCAGAGCAACTGTTACCACGATTGTTCAAATATCTTGAATACGATTCGGAAGAAATCAAGCAAGAGGTCGTAGCAATACTGAGTTATGTTTCTCTCAATCGTAAAGACATTGCGATAAAAATCTATGATTCAGGTGCCGCGAGAACATTAATCAACCTCCTGAACTCAACAACGTTCCATGTACCAGAATTTTCACTTGATACTCTAAGAAGTATCGTTCAAATCAATGCAACGATGCGTGACAATCTGATCACAATGAATGTTGTAGAGAAGTTGGTCGAGTTTACTCTGTATGGCCGACAAAATATCGATTCGATATCCTTTTTTATTACCGATCTTCTTCAATACGATGAGCCAGTTGATTTAAGGACGCAATTATTAATATGCCAGGCAATCAAACATTTGCTCGAAAATGGGCCATTGCCTAATGCCCTTTATTGCACCAGGAGATTGATCAAACAAGCTGACCAAAGAACAATCAAGGAAATTATCTTAGAGGGAACGGTCGAAAAGTTGTTTTCATTGATTGATCATGGAAAGAGCCTTGGTCTAATAGATTCGATGCTAGCACTCGAGGAACTAATGGGACGAGCTCCAGATTATAAAAGCACGATTTATTATATGGGTATCGTTCCAAGACTCGAAAACACAGTCACTTTAGGCCCAACTAACTCTAAAGTCCACGCTTTGTGTGTGATGCATAAACTCACTGAAGATAATAGTGATTTAGCACAATCCGTGCTCACCAAGAAATTCATGAAGAGTACGCTCAAACTATTGATTCGTGAAGATTCAAGAAATCGTCAAGATGCGAATCTTGCCAATCTGGCTTTCATAATTAGGTGCCCAGATTCAAAGCAAATTGTGTTATCACTTTCCGGTATGGAAAGAGCAGGAACACAATTTCCCGAAACCGCATTCAATGATGAAAACATCCAAATGATTACTAGACCAAAGAAGTCTAGCCATTCTATATTCAATGTTTTGTGTCGTAGAGGAAAGTGCCAGACCAGTAATTAAGGACCTTTTGATGAACATTGTTGTGAGATGAAATAAAATCAAGAGTAATTCTTGTTCACAATTCGATCATGTACAACTGAGTTGCTTTAATGAGTGCTTATGTGTTTATTCGGTGAAATCGCGCTGATTGTCTTGGCAGTGTCGATGCGTAGGTACATTGCTCACAATACTGTTTAAACTTTCTTATGCATTTCCATGACTTTGTCCTGGTCTACGGCTTCAAAAATGTGAGGAGCACTCAAGAATATGTACAAAGTGCCGATAGTTGTTCCCAAAAAGAAAAGATACAATTGTAGCCGATCAATGGTCATGGCCACATATTTCCAATCCTCGCGAATCTGTATGTATTCGTCTTCGCACTTTAAAGTTCGAGACGAAGTTGAATGCAAAAATTAATCAATATATTATTCAATCAGGTGATAATTAGTTATGTTGTATTGATAGTGAGGATCAACTTACTCGTAGATGTTCGGCAACAAACTCAATTGCCTCGGTTGCTCTATAGGCTTGAGGGCTTAATTGATTGGTCATTTGAGAGTCATGATTGTCGTTCGTTGAATAACAATCGAACGATTCGTTGTAGCTGGGTTGCGTCGACTGTGTTGAATCTTGGTGAGTAAAACCGGGTGTATGATTGCACGGCGGACTGGAGCCGTGCATGTCCATCATCCAACGTAGACGCGTCTTTTTGGGTCGACGCATTCTTAATATCGATGGCAGATATTCTAAGAATATCACTCTTATATAGTCGGGCATACTATGAGTTCGCGGACCGCGAAAATTGAAATTGATGATGATAATTGTGACCAATATTGATAGGCAATTCATTATAAAAGTGAACAATAAATATTTTGCAATCAATGGAATCACCAACGATGTCGGGGGCAATATCTTGGACACTAGCAATAGGAAGACTACTAATGAGAGTAATATTGATATGCCTAATGTGACTTTTTCACCTGCCTCGGCGGGTAGATAAAAGACTAATATGCACAAGAATGACACCAACACTGTGGGCAATATCAGATTAACCGTATAGAACAATGTCTTGCGACGTATGGTTATGTAAAATGTGATTTGTGATTCGGTTGGTTTGCCCCATTTGGTGCCGTTTGATTCTTGCTGACACGCGGGCACTTCTACAATATCCCATGTTCCACTTTTCCAGTAATCTGATAGATCGACGTGATCTTTATTGTCGAGCAATTTGAGCTTGAGCGCGTTTCCAGTATAAGTCCAACTGCCGAATATCATCTCGCAACGTTGACGATCGAACGGAAAATACGTAACATCAATGCGACAAGTACTTTGATAAATCGCCGGCGGTATCCAGTCAACACGACCCGTTTGACTTATTAACACATTTGGTTTGTAACGAACTTCGTAGTTACCATCAGCGTTGTTGAACAACACAATATCGGGACGCCAAACTTTGTCGGCGGGCAAACGTAACACTGAGATACCGCCATAGTCGGCAGCGTCCCATTTGAGTTGATAATCGTTCCATGCAAACGTGAGCCATACGTTCGATGTCATAACTTGACTTTTTTCGTTGACGTTGATCAGTTGTATGAATGATAGACCGAGCTCGACTTCCACAGTCTGATTGAGATGCTCGACAGGTCGGATGAGCCGATTATAGTCACGCAGTAAATCGCGAGCTAAACGGGCTTCATCTTCGGATGCCGATACCAACGAATGTGTATTGCTCCTCGAGAACAAAATGTCGGGTACTAGGTATAAGGCAATAAGCACCGATGTAACAACATGACGCCGAGACATGATTGACAAGATCGATTTCATGTTAGCTACGAGGACAACTGAAGTTATGCTTCATTAATGGTTTGGAGCATCATTTGATATGGTTAATTTCGTTTGTTTGAGACACATGCACATATAGCAAGGAGCGCATCACTTTTATTTTTCAGAACCTCAATCATGAACGTCATAGACTTCAATAACGCCTTGAAGAGATACGATCGGTGGGCTTCGCTGCTGCTTGAAACTGTCACTTGAACTCTCTCGTTTGGTTGCTGGGACCGTCTTCGCACACGGTTCGCAAGCACACAGACACATAAGAGAGCTGCGTCGGTCGCATGAGCACGCATGAATACCATGGGGCCAAGATTAACTGGTCCCCGTTCTGGCGAGGACGAGATTGCGCACTCTTTTCGCGCACGTAACAACAATCAGTGGCTCATCGACTTTCATCAGATTGACGAGATGCAATCATTTGTGTCATTATGTCGTGAAGTGGTAGAAATTGTTGGCTACCATTTAAATTGGTCAATCTAAGCTTAGTTAATCCGTTGGGCGTAACATTGGGCGAAACAACTGCGTCAAGTGCGGGCAGTGAATCAATCACAGAGCAAACCTCTTTCCAATCGGCCTTGGCGACGTTCTCTTTGTGCTTTGTTGAAGCGAAATGCAACTCTAATTCATCTTTTGCACCAACTTTTGCACTACATAATTCACAATACACTTCTCTGTGCCTAATTTTCCTAATATTTTGATTTTGGGGGTTAGTGGTGCCATTGGTGGTGCCAGTTTGTTGCTGGAGCTGCTGCGTATGTGGCTGTGACGGTTGCGGCTCATTCCCTGTAAAGAAAGACCTTCCTATTGGCACTGGCTTTGATGTATCTATCTCGGGCCACGCCGTGAACTCCTTGAAAGATGGAGCGAATCGACATGTGACATCTTGATATTTGATAAAGGGGGCTCGCAATTCGCGAGCGTCAATCTTGTTTTCATTGTCACAAGTTGTACTACAATATTTCTTACAAAAATAGACGAGCTCATCGGCGCTCATCAATTTCACGCCGATGCTAATGGCTCGTTGTAGGACAAGGTCCGTGCCTATAGGTGGCCAAACATCACGAGGAAAGTCAGTCACTAAATAGTCTACTTCTTGGTCTAGAAATTGCTCTATACGACCACCAAAGGTTCGTATCAGACTTTCGAGTCTTGGATGAAGGAGCTTCCATTGGCTGGTCCTGAGATCAATGTGAAAGGTTTTCTTGAAGAAACCCTTTTTCCATGTGTCGGCCATGTTATTTGTGACCTATTGGAGGGGTATTATAAATGGTTAAATTTGTTTGATCTAATTCCTAGGACTGATAAATAAATACTATGAATAAACAACGAATGGTCAATTGCCAACGCGCTGAATGCCGACGCATGTAAGAATTGCCGTTACAAACTGGCGCGAACATAGTGGCGCTGAATTGTTGTTACAGAATTTCGCGTTCAAAGTGAGCGCGTTGCATGCGCGCCTGCGCTTAACGACAGCGAACCTGAGCCGCCCGAAATGCCGGGGAATAAAACATGAACAATGATAGCATGCGGTGTTGGACTGTCCAACATCGAATCGAGAATCGAATGAAAACAAAACAAACCCAAATGATTTATTAAACTTTTTCAACTGAGATGCGCCAAGCAAAATGTCCGGAGCTGGCAAATCGACCGACATAGTCGCTTATGACACTGTCGACGATGACAGTCTCGAGGAGATCAAATCTCACCTGGAGAAGCAAGTCGAGGATATTAGCGACGCGTCGGCACGTTTACCTGGCAACGAGGATACCAATTGTCTGTCTATCATAAAATTGTTGCGCGATTTCGGTCATCATTATGATGCGAGAGTTCGTTGCAAAGCGCTGTCATGTTTTTTGCGGTTGCACCAACGAGGCATAGAACTTGATATTAGTTTGTACGGAGAATTTTTGGAAGCCCTATCCGACGACTACGAACGTTGTCGTCTCAATGCTTGTCGTTTACTCGTGGCTATCAGTCAGAATTTTGGTAATTGTCTCGTTCTCGTGGCACACTCTGATGAACAAGTTCGTCTGGAAGACGATGTTTTCTCCAAGCTGTGCACTATGATCACGGACCCGGCCGTCGAAGTTCGCACCGAAGCTGCACGATTACTTGCGTGCTTGAGAACTGTCAGTATAACATTCTTACAACAAACTCTAGATAAAAAGTTAATGTCCAATTTAAGGCGCAAAAAGTCTGCCCATGAGCGTGGACGCGAGGCCGCAGAGTCAGGAGAGTGGTCAACCGGACAACGATGGGCTGACGATGCACCGAAAGAGTTTGTTTGCCCCGACACTGTGAATCTTATTAATATTGGCTCATGTGGAGCATTCGTGCACGGTCTCGAAGATGAAATGTCCAATGTTCGTATGGCATCACTGGAATCATTGTGTCAGCTAGCTGAGATTAATCCCAGCTTTGCTGAACAGTCTATGGATTTCATTGTGGATATGTTCAACGATGAAATTGAAGAAATACGGCTAACAGCCATCCAGTGCCTCACAAGAATCAGCCATCACAAACTATCATTACGGCAGGACCAAACCGAAATCATACTGTCTGTGATAGAAGACTTTTCCATGGACATACGTGAGGCGTTGCATGAAATGTTGGCACATAGTCGTTTCTCCTCTGAAAAATGCCTTTTATCATGCATCGAAAGTTTAACTATGAGCTTGCGCAAGTATCCACAGGATCGAATGTCGATATTCAAGTGCTTTCAGAGTCTAGGTCTCAACCATCCTGTGTTTACTAGTGCAATTGTTAATGAATTACTCGCCATACACCCATATTTGGATTTGCCGGAACAATCACTCGACGACCAGAACTATATCGCTACGTTGATACTAGTATTCAATGCTGCCTTAAAATGTCCAAAGATACTCAATATATTAGAGAAGCATACGTTGCGTCATTATGCTTACATGTGCGATACATTGCAAAATTTTGTGCCGCCGTTGCAACACGAGAAGCTCAAGACAAGCGGATTGGTCAACAATACCGGTGCTTTATGCTTGCCACTATCTATGAATGTTAATTACGGTGCAGATGGATTATATCAACAACACACAACCACCAAAATGACACCGTCCTATGAATTCTTTCTTAGTATATTTTCTCGTTTACGCAAAGCGCTCAAATCGGAGGCTATCAAAGGTGTCAATAGTGAGTTATTGGATACTGACGATCCCACTTTGATGGACTACACCAATGAGGCTGATTTAATCAAGAGACTTTGTGAAGAAGAGACCCTAGTTCAAAATGCACTAATGCAGATGTCAATTCAAGATCTCGTCAGTTTCGGTAGAATTGAGCCAGATTTTCGAGCTTCGGCGACTTTCTACAAAGATTTCATCGAATGTTTGCTTATATTGCGCAAAATTCTATCACAAGACGATTGGATTGATACATTTCTACCTACCAAAACGAGAGCAGCAGTGTTTGTTAGCAACCTACAGACTGTGTTTAACATATCATTCTCCTTATTGCATCGTTACCATAGGTTAAATAATTTGCAGCGTTGTTGTATTCAACAGATACGCGTAAAAGCATTAGCCATTCAATTGATTGCAATCATACATAGCAGCAATACATCAGCGCTTGATTTATGCGAAAATTTCATGGAAGAATTGGATATATTGAACACATTCATGAACAGCAACAAAACCAGTTGTAAAGATGATATCCAACCGATAGAAAATCGATTGACGAATGGCACTAAAAAAGAGGAATCGGCCGACAATTTTTCATCTACTGATACAATTAACGATACTTTGATTGACGCAATGCTTGAAGAACTGAGCGTGTTAGATCAACCAAAACCTGGTACGGTAGCCCGTATCCTACAACCGATGTTCCTGACAGGACCCTTGGTGTTGGAGCAGATCAGCGAATCTCTCAAGATTGTCACAGAATGCATGAATATCGAATCATTGCGTACCTTGTGCTGCTCGACCGCAACGATTAATGAGCCCGTCGAGAAACCAGATTCGGCATACAAGTACACGCCTGGCCTTGTGACAGCCCTCACATTGGACGCGATTGTCGAGAATATTGTAAGCATTGAAGATGTTCGTGTAAAAGTAGTGTACCCTAATCAGCAGGCGCACATCGTTGTGCCGATGCCGAGTCATTTTCGATTGTTGCATCAGAACAGAGTGAGCGGCACAAGGACGTATCGATTGTACACTAGCATCAACATATGCCACATGACCTGCTATGAAGCATATCGTGTTGAGTTGAGTCTCATATTGGATTTTAGAGATCATCAATCGAGTGCAATCGATTTAGCCACCAAAAATAACAATTTCAGCGTCAAGTGTCGTTCGGAAGAGAGTCAAATTATTGAATTGTGTGATCCGATCAGACTACACCTCTTTCCGCGAGCAGCCCGTTGGAGTGGCTGAACGGGTCAGCTGGAAGTACTTTTCCAACGACGTAATGCTTTTAAACTTACGTGATCATTCACAAAGTTGTAAACAAATCCACAGACATGTATAAATTCAAGTTTGATATCATTTATTAATTAGGCAATTATTAATTATTAGAATTTTAACATTCTGTTTGGATGTGCTCGTGCTAGCCAGCTAACAGGGAATTTAACATTGCAATACCTCCTCGAAGGGCCTCAACTCAGAAAATATAATCATCATGTGACTGCGTGTCGATGTTTTTTCATGTGCAGAGACAAATGGTCAGAGCGTGAGAAGGCACGCTCGCACAGGTGTACTGGACATTGGAACGGACGATCGCCTGTGTGTTTGCGATAATGTCGTGTCAATTCATCTGAGCGGGCAAACTTCCAGCCACACGCGTGCCACGTGCATTGGTAAGGTTTCTCGCCGGTGTGTGTGCGTAGATGCGCCTTCAGGTGTGAGCTCTTTGAATAGGTCTTGTTGCATTGGTTGAATGTGCAAGTGTGTAAGGTGATTTTCTTTGGTCGTCGCGCCCGTCTGCCTCTTTTTATTGTGCCAGTGGTGGTGGTCGTGTGTACGTCATCTTGACAGTTGCCGTTATTTGTTGCTTTGGCAGCTCGTCGTCGATATTGTTTAGGTTTGTCGGCTTTGTTGCTGTCATTGTTGTTTACACCAGCAACCGATTGATTGACTTCGTCCAAAGCCGAGTGATGCAACGCCGCTTGGTTGACATTATTGTCGTAATAATGATGCAACTCTGGTTGTGGTGTGTGGCTAAACATGTGTTGCACAACATGTGTTGAATCTGTCGTGACATTCCCAGACACTGTTATGTCGACAGTATTAATGGAAGTTGCTGGTGCTGATGCAGACGTAGAATAGTTGTGTTGCTGATTGCAATGGTCATTATTAGCGCTATGGAAATATGGTTGTTGCTGTCCAACCTGCGAATGACGATAGTCGCTCACTTGTGACAACAACATGAATTGCTCATTATCATGATCAACATGGTTGTGGTTGTGATTCTGGTGTGAGTATGAGTTATTGTTGCTGTGTGACGAATAGGTCGTAGTCATGGCATTGGCAGGTGAATGGAGAGGGTTATCACCGCAACCAATAGCAGTGTTAGATTCAAAGGGCGACGCGTACGACACTTCGCCGCGCAATAGACCAATGTCATTGTGCGCCGCTGGAAGAAATGTATGCTGTACATCGTGTTGCATGTGTGATTGTGACGAGTGTAAATACACGCTCGGCAAGGATTCGTCTAATCTCTCATAAAAGCACGCATCGTTGTTGCTCATGATTGGCGTGTCAGCTGATCGAGATGTTGGACCATAATTGTTACGGGTGCTGTTGCTCGCTGGGGACATCCAACAAAGCGGGTGCTGTGATTCATCGGACGGAGAGTTACTAGAGGGATTGCATTCTGCACCGGCGCTGCTATCAAATGCCGCACCATTGTGTGCGGACACTTTGCGAACCTTATAGGCTGAGTGCGTGTCCTGCATGGTCCCACAATAGTGTGACAAGTTGCATGGGCTGTCGTGCAGACCGTTGGCGCTGTCAGAATGGACCACCTTGCATGCAGCCACCATATCACGATCGTCGCGTAGCAATTCGTCGTACGTATTTGTCGTCTGCAACTGTAGTTGAAATTGCAATTGATGTCCGATGGGCGCCCAATCGTTCGGTGTGCCAAATGAGGCGCTTGTGTTGTAACAGTTGGTTGTCAATTGTGTGTTTGTTTGTTGTGGTTGCTGTTGCTGTTCTGTGTGGTCCCATTGTGTATATCCAGTATGTCCCGGAGTGGCCGTATTGTGTTTGCCAGGTGACCAATCTGGTTCATCTGACACTAGATTGGCTGTGTAATTGTTGAGCTGCTGTTGATAGTTATTGCTATGCTCAGTAATTTTGTTGCGTTGATTTACACGTTTGTCTTTGTTGTTGACTGTGCCAATCGCCAATTGCTCGTTGGACGCTTCAATGCTTTGATTTGCATAATGCAATTGATGAACAGTGTGTTGATGATTGTGCGCTTGTGTTCGTGTTTGTGCTTGTGCTTGCGCTTGAGTCGGGGAGGATACAACACTGCCATAACATTCAGCCAAGCACGTCGTGTGAATAGTCGTGTCATTGGTATTCGGGGACATTATAGGCGCGTGTTGTTCAATCGTTGGCTTGACGCTGCCCTCGTTGTTAGCGTCGTTTCTTTGGTTAGCTACTAATTTGTTGCGTAGTCGCTTGGCGTTATTGTTGTTGTTGTTGCCATTCGAGTAGGCTTTGAGTGTACGCGCTTTGCGTGTCTTTCGCGTCGTCGTCGACATCGTAGCATCTGTAGTCGGTGATGGTGTTGGTGTTGGCGCTGCCGCCATGTTATTGGATGTTATGGCACGAACTGGTACGAGCCGGCAGTGTGCAGATGCTGTTCGCAAAGCATCGTCGTTCGATTGGCTAGTTGTTGGATCAATTGCATCACGTGTCTCATAGTTAGTGCTAGCATTCACGGAAGCAGTAGTGACAGTGTCAGTCACATTGATCGTCGTTGTGGTCGCACTCTTTGTGGCTGTGGCTGTTTGCGAATTTGTTCCGACTGCATTTGTTGTTGTTGCATTTGATTGCGACCGTACTCGTGGTGGCGACCGTGTTTGGTGCTGCCGTGATTGCGCTCGATTTGTTGCGTGCCACGCTCTTTCATTGCTGGCCATCGTTGTTATTGGTGAATTATGTTGGCCAGTAGTTTGTTGCGTGTTATCGACAATCACTTGCGCAGTCACTGATATTGCTTTTTTTGCAGACTTTTGTAGTTCACTGTTGTTGTTGTTGTTGTTGACACTCGTAGTTGTTATTACTTGTTGTTGCTGTTGTTTACCAATTGAGCACGTGCCATTCGAACACGAGCTGCCATTCAAGTTGTCGTTCGAGTTGTTACCATTGTCGGAAGAACTTGAGTTTGAATTGCTCGAGATTCGCGCTTGAGTTGTTGAGATTCTTTGGCTTTGATCGTTCTCGTTCGCTGTTGCTGTTGCTGTTGTGATTGCTGTTGTTGTTGTTCCTGAATCGTTGTCCGTGATGCTGGTAGCTATGTGCGATTTTGATACCTGTGAAGCTACACAAGCAATTGGCACGCAATCATCGTTGTCGTGCGACTCAGTGTTGTGTGTGCTAATATCGTTTCGTCGTTCGAGCTCGTGATTGTGGCGATCGTCGTTGTCGTTAGTCATCCAATCAAAGCGCCGATCATCGCGCCTATAGTGAAGATACTCGTTGTTGTTGATTGTTTGCTGCTGCTGCTGTTGATGTTGATGTTGATGCAATTGCTGTGACACCATAGTGTGTGCAAAGTTTGAGTTGCCATTCGTGACGTTGTATAGGCCAACATTGTTCGTTGCTCGATTTTGCTCGTGATTTGTTGTCTGCGTGTCATGTGGTGTCACGTTGAACCCGTTGCTGTTATTTGCGACCACTGCTGCCGTTGTTGATTCTGCTGCTGCTGCTGCTGCTGCTGCTGCTGATGATGATGATGAGGTTGGTGTCGCCGACAAACAATTCGGTAGGTCAAACAATTCACTGGGCACTACTGCCATTGGCGCCAACTCAATCATTGCATGGCCACTCCCCGTAGGTCCCGCTGGTAGCCTATAGTGGTGGTGCTTATCTTGTACTGCTGCCGTTGCCGCTGCTAAATGGAACGCTGGTTGCTGCGTATCAATTAACAGATTTCTGCCATCGATTGATTGCATCGATTGCTCGTGGTGATGCTGATGATGACGACCACGCGTCCACAACAATGGCGTCGTTGATGTCGCCGATTCAAACGGTGGCGACAAACTCATCGTCAAACAATCATTGTCAAGATGGTCTACGTGCCGCTCCTGCTGCTGCTGGTGATCATAGTGATGCTGATGGTGCTGATGATGATATGGTGCTGAAAATAAATTACTTGACTCATTTTTGTGATTATCTAAATCGTTAATGAGACTTAAATTTGTCAATGGCAGACTCATCGCGTCATTGGCGCCATACACTGTGGCCGCGCTCGAATTGTGTACATCGAATTGTGATGACGATGTCAAATGGCGCCGATATTGATTGAAATCATTAGTATTGGACATCACAGCATTCGAATCATGCAGTTGCAGTTGCTGTTGCTGTTGTGCGTGTAGCTGTTGTGATTGCATCATTGGTGTTGCTGTTGATGTTAGTAAATTTGAACTATCGTGGAATATTATTGCATCATTATGTTGGCAATCGAGTGCTGTGGTAATCTTATCATCAACGAATGGTGCCCGAGCTTGGCCAACCAAATTTGGCACATTGAATGGCCAATCATCGCCCGAATTACAACTTCTAGAGCTCGAACTCAAGCTTGCACTTGAACTCGAGCTACTACATCTTGAGAGTCCACTGAGTGTCGTTGCTGATGTTTTTGGCTCTAAAACATTTGTTGTCGGCGAACGTGACCACACACAATTGTTGTTGTTGGTCACGTTGATTGTTGTTGCTGTTGTTAATTGTGTTGTTGGTCGCTGGTCATTGTCGTCATTGTTGTGTACCGGCGGCGACAATGAACAGTCGTCAGGACACAAATGTCTCGGCGATCGTACAGGTGTATTCGCATCAGCAACAATTGATCGCTCATTGTTGTTGATGCTGTGATTGTAATCACCATTGAAACTGTGCTCGATTTTGTTGTGATGATTGTGAGTTAATTGTGCTGAGTTGGAGTCGCTGCTGGTAAGCGTGTGCTCTATGCCACACATTGTGTGTGAATTGTATCGTCCGAACACAAATGATGATTCGGACGATGATGATGATGCTGATGCTACACTCAACGATGGCATCGATATTGTTGTCGCTGATGTCACTGAGGTCGTTGCTGTGACCAGCGAAGTTAATGTAGTCGATAATGGCGACGGAGATTGCGATCGTGTCGACGACGACGACGATACTGATAACGGCGGAGTGGGTGGTGTAATTTGTTGCAATTGATTGCTCAGTAATTGTTGTTGATTGTTGATGTTCGTTTGTTGAGACTTTGTTTGCTGCTGCTGTTGTTGTTTGTGTTGTTGCTGCTGACATTCATTTGAATCAAATTGATTGAGGTTTGCAGAATCGTGCTGTAAATAATTGGACATTATTGGCATTGAATGCAAGCCACCGGTGGCGGCCATCATTTCGTCTGTTTATTCTGTTCGGTTGAAACTGCACACGTTTTTCTTCTAGATCAATCAGATATCAATTATTCATTATCGATGAACTTTAAACTTCTTCTCTGTGGTCCAAGATTGTTTGCTCGAGAGCATGTGTTCAAGTGTATCAGTGTGTATGTGTTGACACATTCGATTTATTGTATCGTGTAATGTGTGTATGGGGTTGTTAGCTTGCTTGCTCATTTGCTTCGCTTAGTTATGGAATAGGTGATAATCATAAAGAGAAAGATGTAAGCAAGTCGTGTGTCAATCGTCACTCACTCACTTGACAATTGGCTCGTAGAATGACAGCCACTGTCTAATAATTCCCTAAGTCCCTTGAACGTTCTTTGAAAGTACTTTAGACGAACTTTGAGCGTTGGAACGTTGAAACTTTTTGATTACGTCGAGTGAGTGTGTCAAGTGTTGTGAACACACCAAGCAAGCGAACGAGCAATGAGTGAATGAAACGATAAGTCGGGGATCGTAATGGCCGCAGCGTGTGCAGCACGCTGGGCGTGACCTGGCACGTTCTATCGCGTTCACACACACACAACAAGCGCACTCACAGTGTCAGCAGTCAGCTCACGTCATTGGTGTTGCGTAAGCGTCACCTGAGCTTGTGCTGCCAGTCATGCAGATTGACTGCTATGCAAGATGCGCGCGCATACTAACAACAATGATCATCCAATGTTAATGTGTGCTTCGAAACGGAATGACTTTTCTCATTCAAACCAATTTTCTCTTGCAGCTGATACAAGCGAATGAATGGGTTTGTGTGCATGAAAGGGAAAATTACAATCAACGAACACGTGTCAATAAGTCAACAACAAAGTCGAAGAACATCTCTCTGTCAATTATTCTGTTGGTTTACGAACATGAACTAAAGCAAGAGAAATTAGGGAAAAACAATTTCAACAATTGGACAAAAAATAGAGTCAGAAAGAAAATTCGTTAGTCGTCAGTGAACGTTCATTGTCGATGAGATCGTCGATAAATAAAAAGTTGGAATTTCATGAGGCTTTGGTGTAGAAAGTCTAACGTGTTAACGTGTTGCACAGCTTATGTTGTGCAAAGAATAGTGCACTGCCGAATCGAACAAAGCCGACCGGCAGAGAGGGAGAGAGAGAGGGAAATGTAAAGTTGAAAAGCAAACAACGACATTAGCAAACGTTTTCGGAATAAACATTTGAAAAAGTTGTTGCTGCTGATGAAATAATGTGTGTTTGCACAAACGCACGCACAAAATAACAACCACAAGCGCACCAATCGATGAGTCGTTTCATCGATTGGTCATGTTGTTATTGTGCAATGAAAATGCAACAACAAAGTTTGAAAATCCGATTCGCTTGTGATGTCATTTTCTCTTGATTTTGTTGTTGTTGTTGTTGTTTGAATGGTGAAGTTTCCGTTAAATATAAATGGAATCAAATTTAAGCGACAAAGTTGGTGAACAAGTGAGCAGATCGGAGTTAAACGAACGAACGTCAGGTGAGAGAGAGAGAGAGAGAGAGCGGAACGCCGGAAACGAGCTCATAACCATAAACATAAGCGCACGCGACTGCGACTTGCTTTCACTTTCTAATCGCAACTTACAACTAGCTCAAACACTAATGCAAAGAGAGATGCTACATCGACAGGTGAGTGTGAGATGACATCACGGACATTACGAAGATATGTTTGGACAACACACACACACACACAGCCTTAATAATGATGACAGACAACAATAATGATGATGGCCAATACGTGAACTGTTTTCGCAGCGTGAACGCGCGTTGATGGACATTAAGAGAAGAAAGACTGACACAAAACAAAGTGTCAGAGAGGTCTTGAGCAAAATATTAGAAAGTGTTCTTGAGTTGAGCAGTGTGTTGGTAATAATAACACGAGTTTGTACACGAGAGTAACAATTACAATTACCGCTGCAAGCGATACCAACACCAGCGGCACACAAAGCAATGATTGCTGTGTGTGAGTGAGCGCCCACGCGTCTGACCTGCATATTTTGCGTCATCATTACATTCATATCCATACTTTCATTGCTGCGTTTTCATTGTGTTTGCTTGCCAATTTTTGACATTGCACCCTGTTGTGTCCTTTTTCCTGCTTCACTCTTTCTAGTGAAAATCACAATGTTGTTATTGCTCGATGCAAGCAAAATATTAGCAAAACAGAACGCGAGATGAGGAGAACGAGATGAAGCGCAACGTAACAACGTGTTTGATTAGTTAGCCAACGCTGCTAAGAATCAATGAATGCTTGTTAGCTTTCTGTTATCAGTGGCCACTCGCTAAACAATATGAGTATGCTAGCTAGCAAATGACTGACAAACGACTGAATGCGCCCACGCGGCGTGCATTATGAGTATGCACATCTCATTGATGAGTTCATACACTTCCGACTGGCACTTGTTGTTGTTGTTATTGTTGGCCACTTGGCGATCTAACTTTCAATTTCGACGCCACTATGTGTCAATGTTGTCTCTACTTTTTTTCTCTAGCCATTTGTTGTGTTAGAGTATTGTTGTGTGTCCTTGGGTCTGCGCGTGCCAACCAATTGGCCGTTCTAACTGTAGCTGTCAGATTGTTCAGCTGTACTGACGCTGCACAATAAGATATGCGTGCGTATCCTTAACGGAGTGTGATCTGGCCTTACTGACATACAAACGTTGATTGGGTGCAGCTTTGGTCCAATTGAATTCATAATAGTACACGCAACAACAATCATATTGTTTTCAATCTTAGCTCACCAACTCTTAGCTTTTTTTTATTCGTACGTTGCCGTTTGTCCTGTGCCAACAAACATATGAATGAGCCACTCACGTTGTAATACCAACGTGAGCAATGTGCAAAAAGCAAGTCTTAAATTGTCTGGCAATAATTGTTGCTCTGCGAACCAAATATTATTCCGCTATGGTTGAATATTGTGCGAGTTAAGAAATCAATTGTCTTCTGCTTTTTCTCATCTTCAATTGATAGCTTCTTCTTCTTCCACTACCACTTCCACTTCCACTTCTTAAGGTTAACTACGTGTGTTGGCACACACTAAAAACAAGTTTACTGTTTACAAAGCGAACAAACAATGTTGCATCAACAAAACACGTGGGCGTCTTACGCACTCTTCAATGTTCACTTACACACACGTTCAAAACACACTACAGCGCCGCCACACTGTAATAACTGACCATGAGCTGGCCATTAGTTGCTCAATTGTTGCTGCCAGCAGTCGATTGCTTTGTTGAAAGTTGGACGTCTGAAGCTTGGTGCTACGAAAATACTCAGTTTGAGCAATCAGGAAGAAAGTGAACAATGTATTTTACATATGAGAACGCTCGCTAGATGATATCAGTACCGAATGATGAGAAAGAAAGAAAGAATCATCCGCGTGTAGCTGTCAGCAAATCAAAGGTTTTTCTTCAGCTAATATGTATCATTCTCAGAAGTTTTTTAATATATATATCGTTATCATTCGTATCAGTGTTAGAATTCAACATTAACTTATGAGATTAAGTGTGAGTTGTAGAAAGGTAAAATCATGGGAGAGAGAGTTACGTAACCAGATGTCTGCTCCAAAAAATGGTTGATTTTCATTAGTTAGCCATTGCTTGATCGCTTGTAACTCCGAAATTGCAGGATTCGAACCGAGTTAATCGATCGCAACAAAACTCTCCACAGCCTAAAGCTCGAGCTGAGATGAATTATAATGAAATCACAACCAACTCACAATAAAAGATCCGAGCATCAAAGAGAATTGCAACACACGCGTGGCTTGCAATTAGAAAGTCAGTCAATAATCATTCGTCGCTCGTGTAATCGGACCGAGTGAGTGGGTGAGTGAATGAATGAATGAATGGCTTCAATGTCGTACGCGTTAGTCGGACGATTGCGTCTGTCACGCCAACAACCACTCTGTACGGCAATGTTCATTGCATTGGTTATTTGTTGTGTGGCACGTGGTGGCCTAGAAAAATTACCACGCACGCCAAATATGAAAGAAAAGTCAAAAAGAGAGCGCGAGAAAACAACACATATTGGCATCGACGACGCTCATCGACGACGAATACCATAGCGAGCGATCAAGCAAGCAACGAACGAACGAACGAACGAACGAACGAACAATTAGAGCATCAGCAGAGAATTAGTAGACGGCAGCTGCGTGTAAGCCGTGTAGTCAAACGTTGGCACTCGACAGTCAGCAGTCAGTTAGTTAGTCGGTCACCTTTGAACGTGATCATTTTTTTACAATCAATTTTTTTTTCGTTCGGTGCACCAGCAGCGCCAAAATTTACTGGACGTGTGTAAAATTGGAATCGGTTATTGCGTGCATGTTATGTTACATCATCACACATATTACGTATATTGTGCTCATCGCATGCACGCACACATTATATGCATGTGCGTGAGTGTCAGCGTGGATGACGGCGGCCAGCTTTTGCTGAAGCGATTGGTGTTGTAACAGCAATCGATTGCAGACAATTGATGCCACGTGCTATAACAACAACAACAGCTATTGTTTTTCTCCTCGCTCTCTTCTTATCGTATTCGATGTCTTGTCGAGTATTGTTTCATTTACATCTGCACACACACACACACACACACACTGCTCTCCTTCTGGTTCAAACATTCTTTGCTCAACTGATTTCACTGCTCAATAAACAGCTGATTTTATTTTAGATTCAATCTTGATTATAAGCTCGAGCTTGTGCAACGACGATGATGAGTAACAATAACAATTATCATTATTATTGTTACTATTATGGCACCCTCATTGATACCGTGCAAGGCCTGTATTTTGGCGCGTGCGTCGCACACACACACACACACACACACACACACACACACACGCGCGCGCGCGCGCGCATACACACAGCAGTCAACTCAAGTCACACGAACAATCTCGTTGATTTGCTTTATCTTGTCCAAGTCCATCGCATTAGACTTAGATCTAAAGAGCTTCGTTACGCTACCTTCGTCCAAGTTGCGTGTGTGTGTGCGTGACGTTGCACGTCAATTCTGCAAACATCGTCGATGCTTGCCGAGTGTCAAAAAACGAAAGAGATCAGTTTCCGCTGGTGCGATGCTGAACGTTTCCGGCGCAATTAGCATAAGCACGCAGCCATGCCAACCTATAGCCGTAGTACGTCGTTTCATGGCTGTATGTAGCATAAATACATGTATATATGTTGTGCACCTGTGTGCGTGCATGCATGCGTTTTGTCACACTCATTCACTGTGCAATCGTCATGATCTGATATGCCACGTAACAATCACAATGTGCGCTTGATGAGAAGTGCAGAGCCATTAGCCGATGAGCGTCGTCGTCGTTGCCATTGCAGTTGCTTTTGACGTTGTAATGGCGCGTGCCTTGTCGTCGACAACTAGGTAAATACTGACCAATATGTCATGCGATAAGTGTGTACGTGCCGTAAACGTTGCACATCACGGAAAATCATTTGTTCACCTGTTCGTTCATTCCAAGTTAGTAATGCAACGCTCACTTCCGACGCGAAAAAAGCACGCACACACAACACGAGAGAGCGAGAGAGCGATTGAGCCACAAAGCAAAACAAAACAAAATAAAATAAAATAAAATCCAACGAGCGATGAGAGACGAAAGGCGAACCGAACATCAAAGAGACGAGCTATAAGAAGTGGAAACAATAAACGTGCTCAACTGTCATTTTGTTTCACTTGAGAGAAACAAAGCAGGAGGACTTGAGAGAGATAAAAGTAGAACGAAGTTGATATCTAAACTGTGTCCACACTTCCGATTGTTGCCAATTCGACGACAGACGGCAGACTGTGTGGCGACTACAATATCGGTGACAACGGCGCTAGTGGCACGAGATCTGCGGTGAGCGGCTGCCAAAATCAAAACAACAATTGTTCTAATAGCTGTGTTTGCTGCATTCAAGAGTCCGTGTCTACAACAACAGTGCGACAAACCATGATGCAACAATCTTAAAGCAATACACGCACACAAGATGCGACAAGTGTTGTTGTTGGTGCGTGTGTGTGTGTGCGACTCAGACCAACAATTGAAACAGACAAATGAACGAACCAACAAATAGGTTAACAGATGGCAGTCGGTAGCGAGTGTTTTTCTCAATTTGTCGCTTCACTTTCACATCAGTGTCATCATTTCATTTCATCTTGCTCCACTGATCGCTTACTTGTTCTCTAATTTGTGACCTCTTGCTGACCACATTCACTGCTGGTATTAACAAGTTTTTGCTATTGCCAAGTTTCAGCTAATCACAGATCTTGTCAGCTTGCGAATGAAATTTTAGATTAGCTTATAATAGTAGATTAGCATTAAGTGTTTGAAGATTGCTAAATCTATTGGAACTGATACCGACAGAATTCATTAAGACAATTGATTTGACGACGAGAACATATACATCAACACGAGCCAGATTATCGAATTGTTATTGCATAATGCTCCATAGTATGAATCATGCTCACTTATTTAATAGAATAAGATAGTCTATAGATTAAAAACAAGAAGTTATTTTCATAAAAGCGTCCACTGTTAGAATGTGTGTTTGTGTGCAATAGACGTTGGAACAAATGAATGAAAAGTTGCTGCTATTTAATTGTATGATCAAGTGGCGCTGGCAGATAAAAAGAGGCTTTGTTGCTAGCTACTTGAATCTCAGTCCGCTTTATCCGTTGTTCTATTACTATTATTATTATTGTTTCCATTGCTCGTATGATTGTGGTGAAGCAACGTTATGGTGAAGCAATCTTTGCCCGTCTATCTGTTCTCGCTGTGTCCAGATTTGCTACGTCGAGATTTTGTTTGTTTGTCACACTCAAACAATCTTTCTACCTGTCTATGAGCTCGATTTTTTTCACATTTCACGGTCGTCTAAGAGACTTAATAGAAGCTAGTGAGCGAGTGCCTGCCGGAGTGGACAAAAAGAGCTCACAAGCTCAGTCAGGTGTCTTTTGAAAGTTTATAGGCCACCGGAGTACTATGGTCGCTTCCGTTCGATGGCATTCATTGCCATTGTGTGTGTATTCTTTTCATTTTTCACTGTGCTACTCTGCTCATTGTTATTATCATTATTGTTGTTGTTGTTGTTGTGTGGCTTGCATGAGGCCATAAGTCATAAGTTCAGCTTAAACATTTGGTTAGTTATAACGTTAAGTTAAACTTTTTTATAAGGTGCTTGTTGCTCTCAATCTCCTCTTTTTATTATTTCAACTCTGCGGTGCTGCTTATTGTCAATTCAATTGTTGTTGCTGTTGCCGCTGCCGCTGCAGCTGTATCACACATTGTAACACTACGAACGAAGGACAGCCACAGAGAGAATATTTGGCCCATTGAAATGACGCAGCGGTCAGAGAAGCAACTTGTTTCAGAAGCCCTCATGCTTCTGTATTCACTTTATTTATTGAACCACACACAGGTTCGCTGGTTGACATCGCACAAGTTCTTACCATCGCACAAAGTTGCCTAACTGACGTACAGATGAACGAGCGAACGACGAACGTAGATCAATGAATGAACCTTACTGTTTGTCGCTTTGTCGGTTCGTCGGTCTGTCAGCATCATTTGGTCGATCTAGAAATCAAGTTGACCTACGCTGAATTGAGTTGAGTTGAGTTGAATTCAGTTCAGGTGATGATGTACCAGATGAAACGAATGCATCATCATTGGCCAGCGTAAACGGCAGAGATGTGGACAAGCGCAGTGCTGCAGTGGCGGTCACGGTCAACAGAGTTTCAATGACGAGTGGACAAACGAATAGACGGACGGACGGACGGACGGACGGACGAACCGAGAGACACATATACACAAACAGACAGTCGGCCGGTTAAAACAAGTGCAAAGTTCGCCTGACAAAGTCTAACTTTTGCAATCTGGCTAGCCAACTTGCTCGCTCGTATGCATCAAATCGAGGAACAAAAACGACACGACGACGACGACGACGACAAAAGATGAATGCTCTCTGCAGTGATAACTTTGCACACGCACGCACGCATATACTCTACTGGTTGTTGTGCATATTGTAAGTGTTTAGCATTGAACTTTATAGGCATTGATGCAGACACACAGTCAGTCAACTAGCATGGCACACAATAAGATGTAAGCTTTTGCTTTATTTCGTCTCCAACTTGCAAGTTTATTTTATTCACGTTTCCATTTTTATTATCATTATTTATTATGATTTTCATGTGGCACTGCAAGACAAGTGCCACATTTGCATATGAGACACTCAAACACGAATGTCCACTTTTTCATCTCGTATGATCTTTATGTGTGTGTGTGTGTGTGTGTGTGTGTGTGCTGTCACACAAATACTAAAGTCAGTTGGTTAGTTGATTGGCCCACAATCTTTCGTTGTGGCGTTGATGTTGGTCAAGTCGACCGGAAGTCGTCAGCACCATCGTCGTCATAATTCTAGCGCCAAGTTCTGTCTGCTGAAATTAACTGTGCATGCGAACAATTACACATTGTTGGTCACATATCGTCGTTGTAGCGAATCTAAATATCGAGATGTCTATTCAAAGTGTCATAATCTGTGTCAATACTACTGGCCAACTTGGCAACTCGAATTGGCGTGCTCTGATCTCGACTCATTGAGTCTCTGTCGATGCAGCATTTCGAATGTCTACGAAAATGCTCGAGCAAATAGTGTCGTAGTGACCAGAAAAAAATCCCATGAATGCACGTCAACTAACTAATGTGAGTGTATTGTTTAATATAATAATAGTAATAGTAACGTCGCTAAATTGACGAAAATATTAGCGACTCCAATTTCTAACTAGTAAGCATATTGTTCCTTTGGCCAGACTACAGACTCGACTAGAGAAATTATATGTAGTCAATATTACGATGCTTCAAAGCTACTACAGCTCTAAACACACACACACACACACACACACTTGCCACAATGTGCCAGGCTTCATCTGCATTAGACTCATCGCAGTCGTGGCCGGTGTCGTCTACTTGTGTCGTACTCCCTTGCTCGTGTTGTGGGACCCATTAAAGTAGATTGGTCGGTCTGTTAATGCCATTATTGTTCATCTCGATGTGTACATTGTTGTTGTGGACACAATAGCTTTCACAATGGCCATAATCATCGCATGCAAGTGCACGCAGAATTAGCGCGCTGGCTTTAATTTGGTCGCACTTTTTGCTCGCTGCTCATATTTACTCTCAACTGTGCGCTGTTTGCTTCGATCTCAATCTCAATCTCAAGCGAACGAAAGCACACAAAAGAGCATGTAACAGCGACCAGGTGAGCACGATAATCATCAATGCATTAGAAAGGACACGATTGTGCGTGCGTGTGCGTTTGCATCGACCTATAAGAGCGCACAACAACACAGTGTGTAGTGGGTCACGTCTGACGTAACATGTAACATGGCATATATATATATGCCATGTTTTCATGCCAATATTATGCTTGCAACTATTGTTGGTTCTATGCATTAATATTGTGTGTCTATCTGGCGTCCATACAGATAGATAGACAGACGAGCACACGTGAACGTGCATTACGGACTCTCAAATATTCAAGTTTAGCTCCTAATATTACTTAGGAGCTAGAGCTTAGGAGTTAGTGGACGAGATAGAGACGACCGGCCAGTATTCGACCGAAACGATCAAATGTCTACTGTTGACGAGCGAATGCCGACTATCGATTGGAATTGACAGCATTGCCTGGTTGATGTGGCCAATACAATTGGTCAATAATACACAATGAGATGGAAAAATAAAGAGGAGAAAGAAAATTCAAATTCAAATTTGCAAATAAAATAAAATTTGTTGAATGAAAAAAAAGATTACGAACGAAGTGCCAAGCTACTAAACAATGATTATTATAAGACCATCATTGAGTTGAGAACGAAGGGAATGAATCGAGAAGAGTGAAAGCGTGTGAAAGGCGATATGCGCGAGTTAACACACACCGGAAGCCACAACGTGTTCTTTCTCGCTTCGATCACTTGCTCCAAAGATTCGTCTTCTGCTATTGCTATTGCTATTGCTGTTGCTGCCGCCGCTGCTAAAGATGTGGCTGCCTCTGTCAGCGCTTCATTCATCTTCAAATGCACTTGAAAGGTTTTTACAAATATCAAACGTACAACGTTACAGATTGAAGATTACACACATATTGAAGACATCGAGAGAGCAGCAGTGTTGTGACAGGACACAGGTGAGAATGAGCCAAGAGTACAAGGTGAAAATGAGCGCGACCACAATGAAAGCACCCAAGCAAAATATTGCCTTCTAGTATATTGTAATTGTCGTGCAACTTTACGGTGTGTACGTGCTGTAGTGTAAAGTAGTGATTGTATTGAAGAACACCTGTGTGTTATATTTAGTGATGCGAATAGTGTGCGGTTGGGCGATCCTAATCTTATGCAACAACAAGCAGCAAATACTGCGGCAGTAAACTTTATAAGTGCAAGTTACGAAAAGGAAGGAAGGAAACACATGACTCTGTAAGCACAAGCTGACTGACTGTACGACTATCAAGTCATCGGACCAACCACTCGTGATAGTGCGGCAGGAAATGACACACAACAACCACGACATCGAAAAAAAATAATCACACTCACACTGACGGAATTGAACCATAATCGAGCATTATGATAATAATAAAAGTAATGATAATGACAGAATAATAATAGAAACAAGAGCGTACGAAAAGTGGAGAGCAGTATTGACTGCTGGATTGAATTGAATCGAATCATTAATGTTGTTCACTCAACACAGACATACACCTTTTATCTATTTGTGTGGACAACACTTGTGTTTCATAGTGATTTTGATTCGTTTTATTATTACGCTAATGTCACGACAGGTACACACAATGAATGTCAGGGGGACCACTCAATAACAGACAGACAAACAGAATTGATCTAGATTGTCACAGGTGCTGCTACCACTGCCATTGAAGCCCAAGAATGGACTGAATAATTAGCTCCATTTGCGAACTACTTTTCGTCACGATATTCTTTTCTCTGTGTGCCTTTCTTATTGATCTTTTCTCTCTATCTATTATTGATTAGTTTTATTAAGTCTATACATAGAAGAAACAATAAGCTCAGCTCGAGTTCTCAATTGCTATGTGTCACACTTTCCCCGTCATTGCTGATGACAATTTAGCAGATGAACAAACAACAACATTTAAGTAGCATTAATATGAACCTAACTTGTAAACTGCTAAGACTCGCAGATTTGAAAAGCGCCCATCTAGTTTTCGTTAATTTCAAATTATGAACACGTAGAGCTGTGACCAAAATTGCCCGCTCTGTAGACAAAAAGTTTGTGTGTGTGTAGAAGTTATTTTATGATTTTATCACAAGCGGTAGGTTTGCAGCTGCTACGTAGATCGTTGCAATGCATCCAATCAGGCTATCAGAAAGATTCTATTCTCATCAACAACAACAACAAACTTCGGAAGAATCTCAGTTGAATAAGGCTTAGTGCATGTAGTGTTGTGACTGTCGATTATGCATTGTACTAGGAATTGCAAACCATGAGAGTACCATCATCGCTGTCGTCATTGTTGTTAATCATAATAACAATAATCAAGATAATGATTGTTGTTATTATGATTATGACAACGACATTTGGCTCTCTTCCTGCGCAATGCCGCTTGGTACAATACAACTGATGATAGACAGTGAGACGAACAAACGAACGATGCGCGTAACTGGCCCATGATACCTCTCTATTGTATATAATGGTGGGTAAACAAAAAAAAGCAACAACACCAAATGAACGCTTGTCACGAACGAACCATAACGCACTCATCTGATAAAGTGAACGTGCCGCAAATTGTCGCTGAAGACACTTCAAATGCACGCTCAATTTAATGTATAACTAGCTTCATAAGTCCTACCTTCTAAACTCAATTCTACAGATTTTATATAACAATAGATTTTATATTCATTCCACTCGCTTGCCAAATCAAGCGTTGCGTCAGAATTTCGAGACTAAAATTTTGATAGATTTCATTCGAATAGTGCGCCATTTTTATTTTTTAAATCGACATTCGCGCGTGCGCTCATGCGACATCGTTCTTTTTGGCTGGCGGTCGGAACGTGTACATTGTACACGATGGACGTAAACTTTTGTGATCGTGGTATAATTGTTTTTATTGCACCACAAATATATTAAATATTGATAACAATAACCATAATAATCAACCATTCAATCAATAATTGAATCCACACCATAAACAATAGCTATTCAACGTTACGTGACTCATTCATAATCTTGCACTGTCGGCAAGATTTCACATTATCCGAGATCGATCAACGCATGTGTGCGGTTGATCTCTCCTCCTTTATTTATTATTACAATTGGTATTAGAGGCCTAGTTGCCGTATTTTCAGCACACATACACTCATACACAAACACGCATAGCATGGATCCTCAATTGAAAAACAAACTGGAAACGCTAATCAATCGATCGCGTGTGATGATATTCATGAAAGGAGAACCATCAGCGCCACGCTGTGGTTTCAGCAAACAACTGGTTGCGTTGCTCGCAGAAACTGGAGTCGAGTACGACACTTTTGACATTCTTGAAGACGAAGAGGTGCGTCAAGGCCTTAAAGACCTCATGGATTGGCCAACATTTCCCATGATATTCGTAAAAGGAGAATTTATCGGAGGGCTTGATATTCTCAAGCAGCTCAAGGAAACAAACGAAATGGTTTCGACGTTGAAAAAAGAGTGATGTAGCGGCAGCAGCAGCAGATTTAGGTCCGTTTTTTCTTTATTCGATTAAATAATTACTATTATTTAGAGGAGAGGAAATTGTTCGGGTGTCGTTGGTCGGCTTATTGCTAGTTGAATTGTTTGTGGTGTTGGTGATGGTGGTCGTAGTTGTTGTTGTAGACGTGGAGGTTGGTGTGTTATCAGGAAGCTTGAACCTAGGCACGTGTGTGATACCTTCGTTCTTGAGCTTCTGAATATAGTATTCGATTATTTCTCTCCCTTTGCTGATGCTTTGAGCGTACTGCTTGGCAGCTAACTTTTCAACAGTGGTCTCAAAACCAAAAAACGATTTCACCTCTAGGCAAGCCGATTGCTCAAAGCATGTCCAATCGGGGTTATCGGGGTGTGTCTGTTGTTAGACGAAGTTGTGGTTGAAACGGTAGGGTTGAGGCATTGTTCGATCAGTTAAATGTTTTCACATTTTATCGATCGTAATTATAAGGCGAACGACATCGGAGAATGAGGATCACGTGGATGAGCCTTGAGTGTAAAATATAGATACTTACAGAATATGTACAATACTCATTGATAGTAATACGGTTGGCAAAGCTTTCGTTGTTGGCTTTTATCGTAAGTTTACGCTCCAGTTTGTTCAGCGTATTGATTTGAATAAAATAAACATAATCAACACCTGCTAGTTTCTTTAAAATATATGGTGCGTCAACGTTGATTTTGCAACGCCGCTCAACAATATGAATAGATTGATCTGGACTAATTTCCTCACGCAATATGTCACTACCAACAAATACTGGGATTAGCTCACACGAAGGGAACCGTCGCTCATAAGCGGCCATCACCAATTCGAATGGATATTTGTAGACCCATACTGGCGATTTGTATTTTTGAACCATGACTAACAAGGCTAATATTAGCTTTAAATTGGTGTGTTGTGTGTGTGGATGATAAAAAGGTGGATGATGATGATAGTGGTTGGTGGTGATGGCGCCGATGCTGATGCAAGGAGTTTGGGATGTATGTGTTGTGTGAGGCTTCAAAGAAGAGGTATCAATATTGATCAATAATAATAATGTCTAATACTAATCATCATCATAGTGGTTGTGGTGGTGGTAATAATAGTAATGATAGTGATAAGAAGATATTAGTAATAAGAATAATAGCAATGATAATATCACATGAAGCTGAAATCCTGCTTGATTGTTGTCTTTCTTTTCTTCCTCTTCTTATTATTATTATTATTCTTCTTGTCGCTTCATTCAGCCTTGCTGTTCGCTCTGTTCTCTTCTTTAACATCCATCTATCTCTGTTGCTTTTGCTCTTGATACAACAAACGCATAGACAGACGGACAAGCAGCAGCATTAGCAAGAGCAGTAAAGGCGATAGTGCCATGTCAATAGCCAGCACACAGTCAGTCAGTCAGTTTGTAGGTGCACTAACCATCCAACCACGCACAGCACGGCACTGTGCACAGACGCACACACACACACTCACGCACTCACACCACTATGCTTACACACGCACACACAAACCATTGCCCATAGTATAGCGAACGAACTGGCTTTGGCTGTACGTCTCTGTTGCAGACTGCAGCTTTATCTGCTATATTTTGTGTCTGCTCTAGCACACGAGGACTTTGTAGCAGTAGCATTCGCACACATTATTCGCTCGTTCGATTTTGTCATCTAAACGGTGCTCTTAACTCAATGCCATCTCCCGACCGATCTAACCAATCCCCGATTTGACCATAAACTCACATAGGAATGACAAAATGAGATCTGTTCGTGGTTTAGGTAATCCCGCTTGCAATGTTCTGCAGTGCCCGCCTGACGGGAGGCTCGAAAAATCCCTGATCGAACCTAGATGACTGTCTCGCTCAATCTGCAGATTCCGGGCGAACTTTCAGACTGTGTTGAACTTTTGACGACGACATGCGACCGGAATCAAATATTATCAAATAAAATTCATACATGAAATCTAATAAACATAACTGATTTCGAAATTATAATGATACTCTTACGTGAGGAAATAGCTGCAGAACCATTTGAAAGTTCATAGAGCGCCAGATTGTCTGTGACAAACAGCATAGTGCATTGTTTGTCTGATTACTCACTCGTGAGTGAGTGACAATGAAATATGCCGTACGTGAGCTTGTGAAGAAGGTTGTTGTCGCTAAAACTTGATAATATCATAATAACGTATAGATATTGCGACATTCTAAGCTATTATCGAACAATCTAGACACCGTTTGTGATAGGCTTTCGTTACGTATGTTTGGTGCCGCTTGACGTAAGTGTGTGCATCAAACGAGATGAACTCGAGATGAGCTTGCACAGTGTGTCAGTGTCGTAGTACTAACGAATATCAATCTAAGCTCGTCAGAGGTTTGATTTGATCGGCTTTGTATACCACATTCCGTGACTGACGTAATTCCTTAAAACTATGTTGCACATACTGTAATGCGATTAATGTTGCACATTGCTGATCACTCAATGACATATCGTATCATCTGTCATAGTAGCATGTGCCCGGATTCAGATACTAGGTACATATTTTACAAACAACAATCACGATAAGTAATGATAATAATTGTGACGCGAATTTCATCATGTTCATTTCCCTCTTGGCTTCAAAAGTTGGCGCGTTTCTCTCCGCAATAACAGCGCATGCGTTAAAAGTGGTGCGTCAATTCGAGTTGAAACGAGCGCACCTTGCACCGAACCGATAAAAATAACGTGAGGCAAAAATGTTGCCACATTTCAAGAACTAATCTTTTAAAATTTTCGCTATTTTAGATTTTGAACCCACTAGTTCCACGGCATGGCAGCTGAACCCGACGAGCTGCTGGATAAAGATGCGTTCGATATCATAGAAAACGATAGCCTTGAGGACATTAAAGCACGCTTAGAGAAGCGCATCGATGACATTGATGAGGCGTCGGCGAAATTTTTCAATCAGAACTATGGACAATTTTTTCAATTTGCATCATTAGTCGCCGAACTTGAACAACCAATTGGTCAAACAATACAACCTTTGTTATTGTTACGCGATTCGTTGCAAGCACTGTTGAATAAATTGGACACCAAACTGTCCGAGATCGATAAAAAGCTGGACTATTTGAGTACGATTGCAACAGAGAAGTCCATTGCGTCGCGTCTGATGAAATTGGCGGAGCGTCGCGATTCACTCGTGCTCTCACGCACACGCACATGCCCTAGTCCCATGCTCAAGTCTTTACAGTGCGACTTACTTGAGCGCACGAACGCCGAATTATTTTATTTGTTACAAAAGTTGAATGCCGGCCGGCACGTTGAAGATCTTGTACAACAAATCAGTATGTCACTCAGTGTTGAGCTGCGACAATAAAATAAACCCAATCATAAATCATAATGATAATAATTGTCTCTATACATGTATAAATATAATAACAGTACATCCACGAATTATAATAATCAAACCATGTCATCTCATCATCTCAATCGCCTCTCATATACACGCAAGAACCTGTTATTGAACACAAGCATTGAATTTTATCCTTTCTATGTCGTAAGTCCTGATCTTTTTTTCATAATTAGCGCAAAAGACTTGTCCAAGGTCAAAGAAGTTGAAGAGAAGTGTCAGCATGTAGTGTTCAACACTCATCCAAATACTCGGCCTCAAGATGTAAAACTTAACGCCGCCTTTGTTTACTTAGATCATCTCACCAATCTAGTGCATAGAGTCAGAGTGATAAAATATAGTACGTGGCGCACTTTAGCCGAAGACAAACAACAAGTGGTTAAAAACAAGCGATTGGCCACTTGTGGCAGTGTTCCTCATAACGGTGAAGTCACACCACCCGCGTCAAGCGATGAAGAGGATAGTGATGACGAATTAGAGCGCCCCATTCAATATATTGACGTGGAACACGTTGACACGGGTGATATATCTTGCGACGTTTCATTATGTGATTTATGGACTCCTACACAGGAGTTGCTCGACATTCCATGTCTGGCTATTCCGTGTGCGTTGGGTGGTATCGAACCCAAAGATTACTACTGGAACCCAGCATCAAAGCGTAGATTTAGAGAAATTTACATGCATGATCGGGAAGAGTTACATGGTACCCCGTTTGGCTTTCGACCATACTATAAGGACGACTCGCAACGATACGTTGGCCAAATCATTAAGTCGATATCATGTATAGTCAACATCGGCGATCTGATGGTTGCTCGTAATCTAGCGAACCGTGTTAGACTTCCTGACTCCATCACTCATTATGGCCCGATAGATCCAATGGACACAATCATATTGCCAGAAGTTACACAAGACGAAGAAGATTTCGGCGAACAAAACGAAAATATGAAGTACAAGCTGGCTGAAGCCAGTACTATCGATGATTGTCGCCCCATAGACACTTTGGATGTGCCGAAAAAGATCACCGACACTCGACCACTAATCGACAGCCGCTCGATTCTAGCCAAGATATTACATCGATTGCAAGAATCTCGTAGCTCGATGCTAGGATCACTCATACCTGTGAAAGTAGTACATTTTGAATCACCGCATTTATTCTATTATCATCTTTCGGACTCAGCAGTACAATCGGCATTTATCAAGCTTACGCACGAAATTGAGTTACATTTTAACAGCCAATCGAAAGCATTTAATCATCTGCCATCGTCAGAGCGTCGCCAAAGAAGTCTTGTTGATTGTTTGGCTAAGATTGAAATAGACCTCGCCAAGTCAATTCCTGGGCACGATCCTCAAAAGATACAAGTACCAAAATATGTTATAGTTGAGTTCAGTCATGAAAGAGGCGCTCGACACCTCTACTATAGAGCTATCCTTACTCCAATTGTATGGCATAATCAATCGCAATATGAGCACAAAGTCTATCTCTATGACATAGGCTCATTCGTCTACATACGACCAAAAAGATTTGTAGCCGCATTTCGTGAACATTTCCAACACCCGTCCTTTGCTATTCCGGGACGCATATATGGTATCCTCCCAAAGGTTGAATTGAACAATACCAGAGACCAAAATCTGTGGTCGTCACGTGTCATGACCTACATTTCAGGTGTGTTAACTTCTAATGATAACATCCACGCATTTGTGCATCCGCCCAGCGAAGATGATCACGTGATGAGCCCAGGACATGTGAGTGATATCGAAATATTTATTTATAAGACAGGTCGTGCTAATCCTACCGAGCCACTCATGCATGTCTATGCAAGTTTGATTCAAAAATTGTTACTATTCAACATGGTCACGATTGACCCTGCTGCTCGGAATGGTCGTCCATCTGGAAATTTGAGAGAGCTTGATTGACAGATTTGATTATTGCCATATAAGCGAGTTAATTCTCTTTACTCATATTGAATATCAATAATAAAGATTGACATTTCAATGCTCATTTATCCTCAGCGTCGTTGGTGTAAAACTGATTTCTTGATCAAGGAAAATTATAATTTTATCTAATACTCGGCTTCTTGAACCAGTAAATAGCTAGATGGTCGTCTTAGGAGGTCGAATTTTTCTCACAACACCTTTTTTACTGAGTATCTTGCGATTGAAAGATTTCCACGACTGCATCATAGATTCGGCGATCTCTTCTTGCTGTTTGACGGCTTGTTGACGTTTAAGCTTTTTCTTCTTTAATCTTTCTTTGAGGTTCTTCTGCTTAGCAACCTCTTTGGTTTCGGACGTTGATTTTGAATGATTGCCGCTCTCTTGACAAGTTGTTGTCGTTGGCTCTGAAGATGGAACTTCTTTCTCGAGCTCAATATATTCGAGCAAATCTCGTTTGTGGGCTAATAACTCTTCATTGTCTGGGTCGTTCTCTAATTCTGCTTCCACTGCACGCAATTGAACTTCGAATTTAACAATTTCACTCATCTTCGTCCAAGATTTGTTTTTTAAGAATAATAATAATTATAAAAATTATAACAAAATCAAAAAATAAACATCGAATTAGTTTGCGCATTTGACGAATCAGCTGTTCCTTTAGCAGTGCGCTAATGTTAGAGGGGTTGAGCGACGCGCGCATTCTCGCTCCCAAAATCGTATGGAGGCGTTTTTATCGGCTGCCTGTGATATGCTGCGCTATCAATTAAATCGATTCTTGTCCTCACATTCCAATTCGTTTTTTTTTGTTGTTGAATTACAATTGGAAAAATCAATACAAAATCTCAGCTTTTCATCTACTGCAACCATGGCCGGTTCAAAAGTCATTGTTGGAATCTTAGGCGGTACCGGGCTTGATCAAGATTCGTCGATATTGTCCGACAAGACTATTATAGAATTGCAAGAGACTCCGTATGGCCGAGCATCTGATACCCAGGCAATCAGTGGTGTGATTGAAGGGGTCAAAGTATACATATTGGCACGGCATGGTAAAAGTCACGATCGCAGCCCGTCACACGTCAATTACCGAGCCAATTTGTGGACACTTGTGCAACAGTTGAATTGTACACACATATTGGTCACATCGGCATGCGGATCGTTGCAAGAGCACATAGAGCCAGGTCATGCGGGTATCTTAGATCAATATATTGACCGCACTACTAGTTTTCGTGATCGTTCATTTTTCAAGGTGTGTCACATAGCTCAGGGTAGACCAATCAATGCGTGTATGAGAGATATTCTTATTGAATCATGCCAAGAAGCGCAGGTCAACTTCCATAAAGATTTGTGTGCCGTCACTATTGAGGGTCCACGCTTCTCAACATTGGCTGAATCTTTGTTGCACAAAAGTTGGGGCTGTCATGTAGTCAACATGACTTCAGTGCCTGAAGTCCAATTGGCCGCCGAATTAGGAGTATTTTATGGTTGCTTGTTGCTTATAACCGACTACGATTGTTGGAAGGAAGGCGAGGAATGTGTTAGCGCGGAGATGGTCACTGATCGAATGAAATCACTGCGCTCTACTGCTGTCAAAATCATTCCGCGTGCCATCAAGAAGATAGCAGCCAGAGATTGGAGTGCCGAAACATTGAAGATGAAAAAAAGTGTCAAAGAAGCCATGATGAATCCTTGATGATTTGTTTCATAACTTTGTTCAATCTACTATGCATAATTTATAATAGTGATTATGCATAAGTGAGAACTGCTGGTTCAACAGCTGTCAGTTGAACTGTGCGCATAAAAGCTATTTCAAATAGAGAGTTAAGTGTTGCATCATTTTTATTGTTGTTTTTTTATTGTTTAACTCTTCTCTATTTAGTTTAGGATGAACCTATGATCAAGACGCTAGTGATCAAAGGTGGAATGAGGAATGAATGTCTCAATACTGGTTTCCAGATTTGATGGATCGCGCTCCGTATTCTGAATACCTCTCGCTGTCCATGTGTACAGGCATCTGGCCTTGCATCATCATTATTGGCTGCAATGTCATTGATTTTCTATTGAAGTTGTCGGCCATGAATGTGGGATTGATTTCACCTTTGCCCAAAACTGAGCCAGCGTTTGGGGACAAATTTATGTACTGGTCTGGTAAAAGTTTGGCATACCTGGTGCCCAACACGAAGGCCAAGATTGAGAGTACCGCGCAGTCCACTACACCTATGATGGCCAATATGTGGGCCCACCTGATGCTACATTGACCTGAGTTGTAGCTTCCGGCCTCACTGCCACATACTTCTTTGACGGCAGATGAATCCCAGCCGGCGGGAAAAATGAGGACTCCTGACAGAAGAAAGATTGCTGTGAGGTGAACGGATAACATCGTTACAGTTAAAGATTGTGATTAACAACATTGCTTTACACAGGAAAGGGATCAAGTTTGAACATCGAATTAAGCTTGGGAACACTTACTGCAACCGAATTGAAGCCAACCACAAATGTGAAAGACTGTCGACGAATGCATAAAGAAAAATAATAGCATTGCCAATATGCATAGCATTATGAGGAGCACTGAGATTCCAACGAGAACGGTGGCAAATTTGAATGCGGGAGTTGGAATTGAAGACAAATCGTTGAGCTTTCCCTGACATAATAAATCCTGGCCATCTTGAAGTAATCGGCACGATTTCCACAATCCAAAGTAGCCAGTGCCTCGAGAAAGTTCCGTGTCGCCAAGCCATTGTGGTTGAACGAAAACTATGACATTGATAATGGCAAACGACATGGTGAACACCGACCATAATACACCAATTGATTTTGATTTCTCAAACTACAAGCATAGTAGTATAAGTAAATAGTAATGTTAAATTCTATCTTAGAAAGAAGCTAAAAGTATAATTATTAGAGTTCAATAATGATACTTACGTTTGTCTGGAGATTGAGATAGTTGAGGTCAGTAAGAGTAGGATCAACGCCTTGCATGGCAGCCAATGATAAAGATTTCGTGGGGTCCATTTTTGCGTGCTACGAGTGTATCTTAGATAGCGGTTGATACCAATGTTTGCATTTGTGCAAACGCTAAGCTCAATGAGTGTTTGATTTCATGTGCGGATGAGAAAGCTATCGATGTAGTGTTGTAATCAAACAATCTCGAGAATATAAGCAATGAATGACCGAATGATAATTCAAGGTGCGGCTGATCGTACAAAGATGGTCATGTTCCTAATGACATGTGACCGAATTATACTAATCTAAACACAACACAATAGAGATCAAGCCCAGATTTGTTGACAGGCTATGAACTATGTTTTTGTGCTTGTAATTAGCACGTGCTTACGATGTTTGTTTTGGTCAACAGGTTATCAGGGTAATTGAAGAAACACAAATCACAATGGAAACGACTCTCGAGATGAAACGACAATATACAATACTATTTGAATATTCGAGTATTTTCGTTGCTGTTTTTGTGTAATCAAGTTGAGTGGTGCCTTGCTAAGAAATAGTATGTTGAAGGACACTTGGTTATTTGTCACGATATGACCGTTGCGTGGTTATTTGTAATTTAGTATAACTGTCGTTGGTTAACACGAGTATAGAATCTGTAATATAAATATGTGCTTTAAATATTTCTAATGAAATTTGATCGATCGATTGATTACAATTGTAGAACGACGATTGGACACAATATTAGTTGAACACGATTAGCTCGGAATCTAGGCGATAATTCCATCATAATTTTGTTCTGAGTGTCGATTCTTCAATGGAATTCTCGAAATGCACACACAGTTGAATAAGAACACGATCAAGATGAGCACTGGTCATAGATAAGCCGCCACTGGTCGTCGGCTGACGGTGAGCGACAACGTGCATGGCTAAAGCATGCAAGCGAGCAGCACAAAAACTACCATCAGGTGAAGGCAGTCAACGAATGGCTGCAATTGCTGTTGTTATTCGTTGAATGGTACACACAACTGGCTTCACCATTGGGCGGCTTCACGCTGTAAGCACAGTACATCTTGTAGTGTGCCATAATCAACTGTGTGCCATGTGCACTGGAACAACGTAGGTTGTGCAGACAAAGACAGATCGGACAGTAGCATCATTGATGGTTTTATGGGACACTCAGTGCGCCGAGCGGTCAATCGTCGTAGAGAATGCCTGTTTGTTTTGGTTCAAAAAGTACATAGTGGAAATACCGGTTGAGCAAGAGCTTTTTGTGCGACCCAAATTGGCGTAAACTTGCATTGCTGCAACATTACTTGTATGCTGCGATAGAATAAAACGAAAGATGGCATTGATTGAATGGCAGGCTATGTTTTGAGCAGTTCAACGAGCTTTTTGTCGATAGCAAACGAAGATCTGCGGTTCCCCTCTGTTTCGACTGATCACAACGACCTTCGAGCTCACCCTCTGATAAGAGTTAGTCTCTGTAGTTAGTGTGAGCTCACCGGTATTCTTCGTGTATTTGTATGTGTGTTGTACCTGAATATTGGCATTGCATAAGCATCAATGCAGCACATCGGCGACATTATTGCATCAATCACTTTGCATTAGCTAGATTATGGGCTGTTCGTGGACAAGTCATCAGCAGTTGGTTTGCATGCTTCGTTCACATGCAGGGTTCGATAGTGATGGCTCGTTTAATGTCAATCGTCAAGACTGTTCTACAGCGGTTAGCTTTAATCTATCTTAGATGAACTACGAATGTTACCATCAAGCGTGCGTGTGTTCAATGTGATGCGATTCGCACCGTTAATCTTTTGTATCTCGAAGACACTTCGAATAAAACTAGAGAGAGAGAGAGAGAGAGAGAACGAACAACGCAACTTGGTATTGAATAGATGAATGGCGTTTGCACTCGAGGCGTCGCTACATATAACAACCAATGTTCTACAGCCAATGTACGATTTGCGAAATTTGATTGCAGCCGATGTTCGTTAGTCAGTTAAGCCTTATCCAGTAATTGTTGCTGAACAGATTTTATGGACCAAAATGAATCCAGTCTGATCTGAGCTGAAAATATTTAAAGCTGGACAACAGATGTTCTTTCTCTATGGATTTATATCGCACGCCAAGAGAACAATTAACGATAAACAGCTTGTAATAGCAAGCGCTACTAATAAAAAGATGAATACCCCTGCCAACAAATATTTCTGTGACACTTTTTACCAAAAACAAAATCTCTCTCAGAATGACGAATGCTTTCAATGTAAACGGGCCACCTCTCTTTTCTCCCCTTGTATCCCCTTTTCGTATACGTATAAATTACTGGCAGAGGCATTGCAAACTGAAGTAGCTCGATTGTAATGGTTGCTTTATACCATTTCTTAGCGAGTAATTGAGCACACACTGTCGTGTCAAACAATTGGAGTCGTCTAGAATGTTGAGCATTGCATTATGTCATGGAATAACTCATTCATAAGATCCGGTAGTGAGTTTGGGCGACGGCTTGACTTTCTTTTTTTCTAGAGGCGGTAATTGTTCGACATTGAATCATCAGAACTCATCTCTGCGCTCTCTCATCTTTGTATGTAGCATTTTCATTAATTATAAACAAATTGCTATTGTTCTCTCACATAAGTTTCATGCTCTAGCAAACTGTATCCAAAGTGCATCATCAAAGTCTGTAATAAACTGAGACAACGACTCATAGTGCAGCGAGATATAGCGATAGCAGGTGCTACGAACAATCGTCTGACATCTTCTGAACTTAATTTCTTCTTTTCTTTTTTGTCCAGCATTGACCGGCAGACAATGATGCACGTATCAACTCTTGAATATCAACTCATAATTTACCTTCCAAGTTGTAATACACAATGCACCCGTTTTCACAGTTGTGCAATTCATTCAAATCAACTCTCTGCTTCTAATTACTGGCAATCTAACTCGACACAATGTAATCAAGATGATGTCAAGATTCTTGACTCAAGTATAACAATGCCGAATATTCTTTTAGTCTGTCTTGCAATAACTCTTCTTAAAACCGATGAAACAAAACACAATCATGTCGCGTGTAAAAGGTTTTTTGCATTCCTGTAGCATCACTCATTCTGCATTGCGCTAAATTAACGATGATAGCTGTCGTGATAAATATGCTCTCTACTTTCTCATCTGAGTATTCAAGCGTCAGTACTGCCGCATTACTTGAGTCAATGCGAGCGACTAACATTTTCAGCAAATTTAACGAAGATTAACGTGTAGAAAAACTATACATAGTTACGCTGAACTGAACGCTCCAGTACACAGCATGTACTGGACATTACATGCTACCATGACATTTCCTGACAATGTTCATTAGAAAAAGATCATTTGAAAGCGGATCCTAGCTTCGAAAGTTACAATTGTAGTCTGCAAGCCTATGGAGTTAGTCGAAAAGTTCAGCAATATATGTGAAAAGTTATGGCCAATATGATTATGTGGTAACAGGGTCATTTTCAGACCTCTCAATCGGACATTCGAATAAATATTTGTTGTCAATAATGCTGTCCATTTTTTAAAATTTACGAATGTCAACTGTAACGTAACTAAAATTGCAATTGTGAAGTCCGCTCATTTTCAACTTGAGCCTACAGAGTATCAGCTTACTATGGCACTTGAATAACTAATACTCTCAGTATCTAATGATTCGTAAATAGACGAGTGATTATTGCAACATCGATGCCCTTGCATTGGCATCTGATTAGCATGACGGCGACCTTCGGTGTTGCTGTTACTCCTCATGAATATGAGTCGCAAGCTACCTGGAAGAGATTGTTGAACCTGTTGAAAGGCGCACTCAGAAACAGATCTATTCGAGGTTGAGATTTAGGGCAAATGTCAGCAAGGAAATTGTGTTGGTTCATCGAGGATCATTAGTAATATTTTCTGTTATTTTAATACATTTGTTGGCGTTTATGTTGCAAGACACGTTCTAACCATAAGTCGATAGATCGACGAATTTGCCTCATAAATTCTCAACAAAACCACATAGTCCGCCAAGCATTTTCAAGAGTATGATCAGTGGTTCCATTGTTGTGAAAGGAATTACATGATGTGAAGATTTTTTCTTAAGTTTAAGTGACTACTCACGATGCTCGATTTATTGGCTATGATTGTATGTTTGTATCGAAACAACATTCAGAATCCGAATTCTAGATTATTATGGAAATATGAACTTTGCTTGTCGCCACAATGTTTCCTCATTGAATGATACCAATTGCAAATATTTCGGATTGGAACATTCGCAATTTTCACCCCTGACCTTAGTTTTGAAGATCTTATTGAGAGTGTCGAAGATCATTCGCTTGTTAAGACTGCAATACTGCTCTCTCAAATTGTCGGCTACGTTCATTTGTTCAATAAACATGTATAAAATCATCTGCAGTTCACTTTGTTTTGTGCTACTGAATTCAATAATTTATCAAAGTGCATTCTTGTTCAAGAAACTCGAAAACAATCTGCATAGAAATAAGAGACCGAGTTAGTCTGACTATCACTACAAATTAGTATGGGCGCACCTAACAATGCAACAATTGCATAATGCACTGATTATTCCATATGTTCTAGAGAAATTAACTATCTAACTTTTGTTATTGCAGTGTTTCATTATCAGTTCATTAGTTTGTGCGGCGATTGAAGACGGTCTCTGAAATGGCACGAGTTATATTTCGGCAACAACAATAGGCCTGGTGTGAGCAACAATTGTACCTTACACAGCCGAACGAGTTACATAACTGACGACATAATGTTTTCTTGCTCTCTTTCGTGATCATTGGATTCTCACGACTTCAGGTCTAGTGTTAGTGTTGGAGACCAAAGAGATCAGAGCAGCCACAGTCTGTGCAGCAAACAAACAAAAGAGCTTCACGATCAGCCTCGTCCATTGACTAACCTTTAAGGCCAAGCTAACAGTTAGCTTATTGTGAGCAAAGAAATCATGAACTAACAACTTGTTGATGTAGTTGAGTTGTCATGCTGATGCAACTGAACCATCACGAGCACCGTTAACACAACATAGGTAGCATTGGTTAGTCGGTGGACAAGCCAGAAAAACATCTGTCGTCCAACTTCGCTCGTCGTCGTTGTTGTTTTGTACATTGAATTTAGTGCACAAACTGACACTCAAATAGAAGCTGAACAAAATGCCAGGCAGCTTCCTAATAAAAAGTGCATGTTGTTTGTTGATGCAACAAATTTCAGAGCAGAGCATCGAAGCAACCCCAAATGTTTTGTTATAATACAATAATCAAAGTCCGTTCTAGCGAAGTCAAACGTTTCAGCCATCATGTAGTTGGTAGTTTGCAAATTGGATGACAAGATGACGATGTCAGGCAGGTGCACTCATGTTAGATTGAATTTTGTCGGCCAGAATTCATCATCATCATCATCATGATAACCATTCCGAAGCAACGATGAACGATTCAAGATGCAAAGTGAATTCGTGCACTCGTTTTTTGCAAGTCTGTGTGTGAACATAAAAATTAAACAACAACGCAATGGCATCAGGCAAACAGACAAAGCGAATGGGATTCAATTCGGCAAGACTACACTTTGGCAGGCAGACGAACAGATTGTTGGTTTCTTGAGAGATTGGTAATTCTCTCGTAGATTATTCTGCGAAACCAACAAGCGAAAGCACACACACAGAGCCGGAAATTAGATAAGAACGAAGATTGGTTCACATGCTTGATAGCTTTAGTTCAGTCTTCTATGGAAGAATTGCTCTAAATCAGTGCGAAATTTTATTTATACACATGTTATTGGCATAGAAATGATTGCCTGTCATTCGTCTCCTGGTGATGCCATGCTAACATTCTCCTGTTGTCATCTACATTCGTCAGCTAGAAATTTATAGTGTGGTCACTCCTTTCAATGAAGCCCGTTTTCTGTAGTTGCAAATAATAATCAAAAATTTATGTTAGAGCAAAAAATTCAATACATTCGTCTTTCTCCTTTATGATTTGCATCGCACTACTAGATGTTATTCGTTGAAGAGTTGTTCGTTGTGAAAGAAACAAAACAACAATGACAGCGATCATTTCTATGAGTTATGGTGCAAGTATTCCTCTCGTATCTTAGCTTGCCAGCAATTTAGTTCCAATTCGCGATCTACGCCCTTCTACTCACGCGGTGCATTGCATAAGACTTATCGATCGCTTGGCATTTTGAACTTTTTGCGTTCAGTTTGGTTCTCAACATTTCAGTTCAGTTTTCTACTGCTGTTGAGTTGCTCGTTGAAATGATTTATGTTACAATTGTTCACAGTTGTACTAGCAAACAGTTGTTCACTTAGTTCAATGGCTAGCCATCCAAGAGAACGAATGGTCTCGCTTTGCAGCTTTCTTTGCTCTAAAGTTGTAGATTTTTATTCCAAGATGCACTTGTACTAACCAAGACGTTGCCAATTGTCAGCTGATTTCCACAATTGCGAACTTAAGCGAGGCACTCATTAAGGTGGCATTGCATTGGCGTTCACTAACTAGCTCACAGACTAGTCTCAAGTCACTTAACCCGATCACTGCTAACATGGACACACTTCTCCCGTGTGCTGCAATTTCATACCTCTTGTGCAAAATTGCTCACGTTACCTGTGATGCTGCATGAGCTTTTTTCTCAATTTAGAATGCTCAATTCCATAAGTTTGAAGCCAATTTGAGTGGATTCAAATAAATTTCAGCTAGTTAGTTGGGAAACGAATCTATTTACTTATGCAACAAATTCATTCCGACAGTATTTCTATTCTACCGTCTCACTGTTGTTAGCTGATCTCTATTTGTATAATGATTAACTTGTTGTCACGTGGGCCAACTGTAGAATACAAAAAATCGACTTCTATATTCTGCCATCTCCGATCTTGTCCAATTCACTCCAATACAACACAATAAGATTCGCTTTAGTGTAGTTCTTTGTACAAGGCCCATTCGTTGTTGAGTGTTATTGCTGGCTACACTGACGAACAAACATTGCTATGAATATGAGTAGTCAAACGACATGTAAGCAATCCGACTCATCTCCAGAAAAAATAGCGAGCCGATTGTATGTAATCACATTCAATTCAGTTGATTTGATTGGATTGTATTCAACTCTTTGATTTGAACTGAGAGCTCCACTCATTTGCTTAGCTCATATAAAAGTGATAGAACTAATACTGAGCAAACTCATTGATTATGCAGAGGTAAAGCACAATTGTTTAATCAAGCTGCTGTTGTCTCTCAGCGAAGACTCTCGATAGTTTATCTAAGGTTCTAGCTGATTGCTTAGATATCCCTATCTAAGCTGAATAGAGGAGAATACCCGGGTCTCAAAATTGGAGTTTGGCCAGCTAGTAAGTAGAGAAATATCAACAATGAAAACCAAGTCCAGACTCGTCAAAGTTCGAGTGGATTAGCACACAATCAAGCGATTGAACGAATAACTGTTGCTGTCGCGCTACACGACAACATTTGCACCGCAGCAACGAGTCAAATACAATATGTATGCCACCAACAATCTGAATGGCTAACTTCATCTGCATGCACAAAGGCTTATTATTCTCAAGTTGTTTTTTCTAATAAGAAAACTCGGACGGTCACTTGTAAGTACATCTTTGTGTCTTATCCAGGATATTTCTAAGTGCGCGTGAGTTTGACTTGGGAGATCCTCTAGTGCGATTAATTCGACTCTTGTAACGGACTCACGCGTTATGTAAACAGAATTACGTACTTTCGATTTCGAATATACACTCATAACAAGTTGAATGGAAATTCAAGCACAATCCATGATTGCCAATTCACTAAAGCAAGCACACAACTGTTGCTGTCGTGCTGTGCACCACATTGACAGTGTCGCCCTATCACTCGGTCATGCTCATCTTCATTCTCAATGATCAACAGTTTGCCCGGACTTTTCATTGTAACCCAACTGACTATGGTTAGCTAGACTGTGCGTGCGCTACTGTGAAATGTGAAAAGTAGAATCGTCTAGTCAGGTAAAAGATTGACCGCAAGCACAACTCTGTGGGTGGGGATCGCGGCATTAGACAAATTTTATGATGTCCATTTGCTCGATACAACTGTTTGTCTATCTACCAATGTTGGTGTCAATCACGGTCTCAAACCCGATGAAATGCTCTCGATGATTAGAATTATCATTCAAGTGCTCTTAAGACTCCAGCACGATAACACTTTGCATTACTTAGATTCCTTGATTGCTTTCAACCAGTTATCGACTGCAGTGAGATGGTTTCTATAATTAGAAATCACTCTATGTTTGCAAGGGACTTGGAGTCGGATTGACTGTAACTATGTTAATAAAATGTTTGCTAAGACTTCTGCGCTAGAGCTACTTGTTGAAGTTTCGGTTGATGATGTATCAACAAATTGCATGTTTTCCATAACATTCTTTGGTCACGCGACGATTGATTTTAATTGATTGGTGCCTCAATGATATTTAGTTAATGTTGTATTACAGTAGCTAAATTAAGTGGGCTGACACACGAATGCCCAAGGGCTTTGGGAGTGAATTACTTTACATCATTTCTTTATTATAGCTCGTACATTTTCAAACATTTTAATCGAAATTACCGAAACAAAATCAATCGTTTTCATCTAGTAGCGCTTCCGTTATTTGGTTTAGACGAAGCCGTACCATCAGTAAAGTTGAACGTGGCTGGCACATCCTGGCTCCTGAATGAATAACCTCCTTGTGACTGAATTCGCTTTGACTCAGCCTCAGCCGCGCGCCTGATGGCAAAGTCTGAAATCTCTCTCAGTTTTTTCTGGTTTTCAGCATCCAAGTTCGCCACAAGAACTTGGTACCAGGCGGGATCGGACTTACTGATTATTTCCAAAGTCTCACGGAACATGACAAATTCATCAACCGGCGCCTTCTCTGTGTCCAAAATAGTTTCAAAGCTCTCTAGAGCAGTTGGTTCACAGTCGTCGTCCGACTCGGTATAACTCTCATAATCGTTTGGATCATATTCATCATCACCTATCCCCTCATTGTCATCGTCATCATTGACTTGAGAAAGAATAGAGCATAGAAGATGAGTATTGGAAATTATTCGTTTTTCACCAATGAACGGGGAAATATTAGTAAAAATGATTGATAAAATATGTTTGACTTACCGGATACATGATCTTGATCGTCGTCTAGGGCCTCGGCCTCATCGGTATCGCTGAGGTCATCCTCGTCGTCTGAGTCGGAATCAGAATCAGCGGCCGCCTTCTTTTGATAGGCAAGCTTTAATTTGTCGAACATTGATAGAATGAATGGCACTATATGGGTTGAATATTCCACGACGACAGGGGGGCGCCATTGAGGCGGTAACATGGCCAAAATGCAAAGGCCAATCATACACATTTTGCGGTCATGCAAACCCAGGAACTCGTTCACATCAGTCATCCAACGATGAACAAACGAGCTGAACATTGCGATGCCTTGCTTAGGTTGCATTTTTTCAAGAGTTTGAAATAATAACTCGTAATTATAATATAATGCAGCTATCATAATTTGTAACAATAATGTCCTAAGTTCTGTTGTAGCTATTTCGCGCCCTAATCGTGATACTGCAAGCTCGATAAATGACGGTATGCAATCGTCAATTTGATTTTTGAATTGCAATATGACTATTTCGATGAGCTTAGCCGCATAAGTTTCGATCTCTTCGCCAGCATTGGGATCACGTAATATGGTGCTACACATTTCATAAATGGCTCGTAGATTATCACGATTACTAATAAAAGTTTGCGGATCAACGGTGATATAGTTGTGAATAGGTGACATCATGTCGGTGAAATAGTCGTAGCCATCACGCTTGAATACATTGTACAAAACCGGAAACACTGTCCACGACTCAGGCGACACAGAGTCAGTAGTTATTGTTGACAGCAAAGTGGTAGCCTCTTCGTAAAGTTCAGATAATGATCGCTCAAAAATTGTCAATATGACCTTGATTACAATGGATTCTAATTGAACGACAATTTGTTTTTGCTCATCTAACATTGTCAATATGGTGTCGATAGTGTTCAAGATGGCCATAGCTGACAATGTATTCTCTTCGGCATCGTCTTCCGATTCTGTGATGAGCTTTTCGAAGGTTAGTGCCAAGTCTGTGGTCAACTTGACTGCGATTACATAGATCTCGTCGGGATATAGGCATACGATTCTCTGAGTCACTGACATGACATCTTCGTTGTGTGTGTGCACAACGATATCGACCAACTGGAGGGCAACTTGCGTGACAGTGGGTTTGACCAATTCAGTCACCTTTTCTTGGCATTCTATGAACGATTGAAGGCAAATTGCTGCTTCAACCCGAACAGGCAACTCGCGCTCGCTCATAAGACCGTTCAGGATTGCTTGGGTTGCAATCATCAAGTTTGACTCTTGCTTAAAAGTGATCTCGGAGAAATGATTAAGTACCCAGAACGATCTGGCACGCAAGAAGCCCAAATTGCATGAGAAGAGAGGAAATACATAGGTGACGAGGAGTTGCTCAAGGTCACTTTTGTATTTTTTCTTTCTAAGCAAAACATCGGCAATGGAGCCAATCAAATGCAAGGCTCCGTCCTTGTGCTTCGGATCGGCTTGTGGATTGTTGAGCACGCGCAATATAGATAACATAGATTTATCTAACATGTCGCGTCTCTTCTTGCAACATTCATGGAATAAGGTCTGGGCAGCCATCACTGGAGAGACATATTCCTCAAATGCATCGAACTTGAGCCGAATGTATTCGCGAGGGTCGTTTGTCCAGAGTTCTTCATCCTCTTCAGAGTAACACATGAGTGGGAAGATAATCTTTTCTACGACAGCCAGCATATCATCTTTGAGCATCTTCCAAGTTAGTGAATGCAAAACCGATGTATTCAAATAGTTGAGTGTTAGCTGCATCACACGTGGAGCTATGTATCGACCCTGCGCATACGGTTCTAATATGCTCTTTAGGCACGTTTGAATAACAACAGCTGAAAAATTTTTCAGATACCAATCGGCAAATTCCTTGTACTCCTTGCTAACATGTCCTGGTGAACCGTAACGCTCGAAGATGCGCGACAATATGTGTAGGCACCATTTTTTGCACTTCCACCAAATAAGCTCAGGCCTTTCGTCGGTATCAACATCCTGCTGAACGCTGTCGGGGACGTCACTCTTGGTTATTTCAATTATAATTTGCATCCATTGAATGAACACTTCGCGATTGAGCAATGCCAATGGAAAAGAATACTGCACAAAGGCATGGAATATCTTTAAAATAACCTTTTGCAACCGGCATGACCGCTCCGACAAAGGATCTGATTGAACTAATTGGGCTATGCGTTGATAAACAACAGGTAAGATGATCTGCATTGCATCTAGAAATGGTTGTCGATCAGCCAGTGGCTTGTATTCGAACACTTTGGCCATTTGTAGTAATGTTACCAAAGCAGCGTTCCATGCTAGAGGATCGTTTGCTTGCAAATACATTAGTATTTTATCACAAACATTCGACCATCGATGAGGAAAATCATTCTTGATCATCTGGTAGACAACGTTGGTGAGATGAACGGCCAGTACATCCTTTGCAACATGATTCTGAGTAGAGACAAGAGCGTCCACAATTGAATCACGTAAAATTTGTTTGTCCTGCTCATGTATGGTGAATTGCTGTTCGCCATCGCCAGTGCTGTGGTTACCTAGGATAGACGACTGGGCGCCGGGTTGTTGCTGATTAGTAGTGCCGTTCAACACGCAATGTTCATCGGATTGTACAGCCTGCGTTGGGTCTTCCCAATATTTAACGACTTCGTTCTTGAGATAAATTGCTGCTGCTTGACGGATGTGAAGTTCGAGCGCTTGATCAAGGACTGCCCTCATCAATGTGGGCGCAAAACTAATTATCTTATGTATCTGCTCGAGGTTTTTCTCGGCCGAACCACGAACGTTGGCGTCCGGATCCAAGCTCTTACGCAATAAGTCGATAATTTTATTATAATCCATTCTGATAGTGATGAAATATGCTAACTAGAATATTTTACAGCAATTATAAGATACGAAAGACCAATGAAATCCCACGTGCATCGTTTGTCCTCTCGGCGATTCGCCGATCTCTCTTTTCGCCGATTATGCGAGCATGCGCATTGGTTGCGCTTGTTGCGCGCTCTATTCGAAAGCTATTTCTGGTTCGCAAGCAGCAAATTCTCATGAGAAATTTCATCAATGGCTGATCAGTCAATAAGTTCAGTAACTTTTATGGCTTCTTTTAGTTGAATGTTCTGAACCTTTAGAGAGAGAGAGAGAGAGAGAGAGGAGATGTTTGATGTGACCGTGCGGTCATTTTTCATCATTATTTTCAGACTGAAGACCTGCATCAATCGATAACAGAGCGTATGACGCATAGTTATCTTTTAAAAAGCAGAGAAAATAGTTATCGACTTTCACTGCCTTTTTCAATAAGATGAACGAGCAACTCCATAGCGTCCACTGAAGTACAGGATGTCAAGATGGCAATTTTGTGCGGCAAGACGACAAAGCAGAAATGGATGATCTTTGATCTTTGTCTATTAGTGAGTGGATGAGTGAGCCACAACTCACAGCACAAACAGGTGTACACAAGAAAGTAACGTTATATCTATTATTTTCTATTTATAAGCTCTTTGACAATGCTACTGTACATGTTTATCCGAAATTGGGTCAATCATCTTGTTTAACTATCTTCCACATAAATATTTGTTTTGCTGAGAGTATTCTACCATTGATTTCTCTTCTTTCTCTTCTTCGTCTGCTTTTGATTTCTTTGATTAGTCTGGGAAATAACTCGCCCTCACTTTCGAATCTTTTTCAGATTGTTGTTGCTGAAAAGTTCAATCACGATTCAAATGTTTACGTGAGTGGTTCTATATCGGTAAAAAGTTTACCGAGATAATCATCTAATATGTGAACAGTTTTTGTCGTAGATCGTGCACGAGCATGGATTTCGAAATATCACAGAAGAATGAAGCCATCTATGGCAACACGAATCATGGCCTTGTAATTCCGACGGACATGAAGCTTGGATTGACTCAACAAACCAATTCCGCCATACCGTTGCCTCGTACAAAATTCGAACGAATCAAAACGTTCGGTGTTACACAGCCCACAGCCGCCACAGTTCCACCTCCTTCAACCGAATCGTCACCGTCGCCATCCTCGTCTTTTGATTCGTCGTCACAAGATGATTCGTCCTCATCACAATGGTATCATTCAAGACCATTGGACGATGAGCGACATGAAGTACTCAACAAGAAAGAATCGTTCGTGCAGAATCGTTTCCTCATACACAATCTTCTCGAGCGACAACAACGTGAACGTAAACAGAAGCTTAGCGCAAATTATGTACTGCATAGTTACAGCAATAATCATCACACTAAGGGTGCTATGCATTCCAACAGTGACAGTAAAGTTCACAACAAGGAGCAAAAATCATCAAAAAACGAAACCTTCAATGCTGCCACTAATAATGCTGACCATAGGTGCGCCAATGCTGATCGCCAGGTTCAGCGTCGCAAAGGCCACGAATATGCCGAGTACCTTGAGCATCGAGATTATGCCAAACCAAAATCGAGGCTCCGACCGTCCACACCAAAAGATTGTCGGCCCAACGACGATCTATACATGCTTTTTTCGGTACGATCCATGCCCAACTTATCGCATTCGAACCATCATAGAGCGAATAACGACGGACAGGTGTTTCATGAAATTCCAAAAACGTCTCGACCAAATACACACCATGCTCTGTACAATAAATATGTCGCACCTGACGTGAACAATAATAACATTGTTCAAAAAACGGGAGCTCTGTCGTCAACAGCCAATGCCCGATTTATAGTGCCTACTATTGATGGCTCAAAATATAAAGCTTACATACAAACTAATCGTGAACTGACCATGCCTTATTGGCCTGTTCCGCGATTGCATAATCATCACGCGACGACCGCACCGCCGCCACACCAGGCGCTATACAATCAGTTTTCGTCGAATCATTTAAGTGCAAGTGAGCCGCTTCCGCCGCCATTGAATAATATCTACATTCTAAACCGATCGCTGAATGGTAATCAAAGAGGAGAACATTTTTCGAAGCAAGCTTCAAGATCACAGAAATCAAATCCAGCAAGAGCTATTCAGAGTTGTTCGGTGTTAGGAGGAGCTCATCGCCCGCCTATGATATACATGATGTCATCACAACAGCATCCTATCCGAAGAGGCAGCAATTCAATGCAACCGTTAAGATTAGCAACATATAATTCACGGCTAGCACAATATCAAATGTTCACAAGTCTAAAGAATCAAAGAACGCATCAAAATTACGCTGCCTCTGCCGCTCCACTAGCCACTAAATTCGCAACATATGACGCAAAACATGCGCTGTCGAAAAACAAGGTCACCGATATGCTTGTTCAGCCAAGTTTGTTGACTAACAATCCGTCACAGGCTGCTCTGCAGCTGCACCCAGTCGGTCCGAAGGTACTAAATCAACCGTTGACCGGAACACTAGTCACGAACGCCAATAATATTGGAGGAGCCTATATCGAACTAGATCCCCCAGAACTAAATCACCAATTGATGACGCACGATTCGCCTTCATTATCATTGAATCATTTGGCAGGAAAGTTGATTAGGCGCGTGGGCAAAAATGTGTGGCAATATACACGACTGATCGCTTATTGGACCGCTGTAACGTCAATCACAATACTAACGGCGTGCGGTTTGTTTGTGGTAGCCAAATTCGTATCTTGACAGAATAGTTGATTCTTAGATCTTGCAGTCTTTCCATCATTATACTCAGCATCATCATAATCTCCTTCAGTATCTTTTGATATAGAAGAAGATTCTTTTGAGGAATACACAATGTTCACTTGTTTCACTGGTTGTCACTTACGCATGCGTGCCACGATGGCCAGTATCGTTAAGGATCATCAACGCATCGATGAAATATCCGATAAATCATAGAGCTACTAATAGTGAAAATTGTATTGACAACGCATTGTTATTTGTAATGTTACCGAGACAAAGAGTACCAGTTTAGAGAGCAAGCAAATGTTTCACAATTAGATGAGTGCAGATATTCTTTGTGGAGTTAAACATGTTCATAATATGATCATAAACCAAATTGAAAGGTAGCAGTAACCGCTTTAGTATTGATCTTTTTATCTACAGAGAGCAAGAGATGTTAGCTTTGCTGAAAAAACGCTGTGTTGAACACAATGTTTGATTTTATGTGTGTAAGTGTTAGTTTGATCTATCATTATAAATGCTCACCTGTTGGCTGATCAAACTTGAATTATTAGATAAAAGCACCGCACGAATATCGATGAATCAGTTTCTGATATTTGGCTTTCATAAGTGGATAAAACCGAAATGATCGATCTTGATAAACTTCTGCCTGCTCACCAACATCACGAACAACGAGCTCGAATAAGTTCGCGCGCTCATTCGTTTGAGCGGTACAATTCCCAATTCCAGACACGCTTGGCGTTGGTTCAATTTCAGATGATTTCAACGGTGATTTGGATGAATAAATCAAATGTGTGACTAAATAGGCAACGACAATGTAGGACGATAGCGATATGACAGCAGACGATAGAGATTAATTACTGTATAAAGGACATGCAGCATTGATTGTAGTCATCAGTTTGACGCGTGTCTTTTATGGCTCACTGGCTGACCGTCGGGCTATTGTTGCAAAATTTTTCTTTGTTGTTACTACAATTGTTATTACCATCATAAGATTATATACGATTATAGCTTTAGTATCTTGAGCCTTTGTTTTACCACTTCTGAGCTCCTCAGAGTGAGTACCACTCACTATGTAAGGAGTCAGTGCTCGCCGAGAGTCGCTCTTCACGGGTGACGTCGCTCGTTGTTACAGTCATGTGGCTAACGATAAAATTGTTCGTGTTCGCTAGCTTAAACAATTGTGAATTATCATTATCAGTTGATGAACAACAAATGTAGCTTGGCACACGGAATGAAATGAAACGGAACGAAACGAATTCCATGGTTCGCACACACACACACACACTCACTCTGCTATGTTCTAAGTGGTATAGTTCAAGGTCTAGGCCAACAAAAGATTTCTCTGCCATCAAAATGATTTGTATAAACAAACATGAATATAGTAACTAAGTTTGTTCTATGGTGCCTTGGAGTCTCTAACATTCTCAAGTGTAAGAACGTGCACAGATAAACAAACAGAACAATCGATGGTTAATCTAGTTATTTTTGTTATATCTTTCTGTTAGTTTGATGATCAACCGTGAGTTAGTGCTGAGCAACAGTTGGCATTTACGGAAACTTTGCGCTAACATTTAAATCAATCTATTATCAAATCTATTTCCGTTCACAACAGATGAATGAAATAAAACAATTACTTTACTCCAATCGGCCAAACTTATAGAGTCCTCTAACTTACGATGAAGAGTTCAACTTTCGGTTTTTGTTACATCGTTAAGTCTAATGTTTGTTATTAACACCGGCGTGAGTTGTGAGGTGCAAGAAAAGTTACTTAGTGAATGCCCATCTGGTGTTAATTACAGTGCGATGTGGTGCCCATTTGGCCATGCAAATGCACAGATAAACCGTTTGTCGCTGTTTCATTGCCAAATATATTAACAAGTCAACAATGCCTATTGATCTAAGGCGAGATATAGCTATAGCATATCAACCACAATGTCTGTTCCAACGAGCTTGCTTGTGCGTTTGTCGCATTGTCTGTATACGCGTTTGTCGGTTTGAGTTAATGCATAGAATTGATGGTGCGAGAAATTCGAGCTCGCACACACTCGGACTATACATCTCTAGTTGGCATCCAATCGAACATAACAACGAGCATGGCTCTCGATAGCAAGCGTCCGGTTGTTGACTTCACAATGCACGCGCAGCCACATTAATGACAATCGGCAACCCTGTCTTCGGTTGAAAGACCGACACACGAGCTACCAGAGCCATATACACATAAAACGACCATAGTCAGTATAACGATTCCACGAATACAAATACACTGGCAAGCTTGCTAGAAAGTTTCACTCACTCACCCGCGATCGTGTGTACGAGAGTATGTAATCGAAACTGGCAACTAATTTTGCGTCAGTAGCATGTTTGCTGGTTGGTCTCACGCTGAATGCAACGATATATGTATGTTGATGATGATGCTCCTGTCACCCTAGTCGACCCAATAGTTTGAGACTGCCACTGCTCTGAGCATTCGAGTGAGCGGGGGCACACAACAATGGCCGTAACTGCTTACGACTCTATTGACGACGCTATTGAAAGCAGCAACACCGCATAGGCTATTAGATAGCTTGGTTCGTCTAGATAGCTACCAACTATAGCTTGTGTAGCTGTCAACAACCATAAATGACTGTACGTCTCGATAGCAGTACAGCACAGCTAATGCTTGAACAGTGCACGTTCAATCAACAGTTGGTGTGAGTGTGGTATGCGTGCGCGCGTGTGCTTGTATCTATCCATCTATTGGTCGATGCGTGCGCCTGTGTGCAAGTTCATTTGAGTGTGTGTGTGGTGCACGAGATATTTGGCCACTGGAAGAGCTAGAGACTCAGCGGAAAAATTATGGTAATTTGATGTGGTCTTTCACAGTCAAAGCTCACAGTGCATAAAAGCAGCTACTAAAAGCTCTCATATATTGCTTTCAGTGGCATCTATCATTAGTCGATCGATGCTATCATGAACTCACTCACACTAACACCGATGGCGAGATTATTGTTGTTCAGTATATTTCAAATTTCCACTTTAGCTCAACAAGCGTTGAGCTACAGCTCGGTCCTACAAGCGATCGCTAGACTATGGCCGTTTTGATTCGACACATGCGCCGCATTGCGGTGAATTGTGTGTCGCACAAACAACGACAACAACAACAACGGCAACATTAAACTAAACTACAAAACGACCACCGCTGATTGGATACAAAATCTCTCATATGGTCGTTGATTTGACAATTGTTGCCTTTCTCGTATTATTATTATTATTATTATCAACTTTGACTTTGATCATGTTCGTGTTCGTGTGTGCTGTTTTTGTTGCTGTCTCTCTGTGGTTGTGGTTGTTGTTGTCATTGCCATTGTCATTTCTATTCATATCATTGCGATTCATTGTCGGTGGTCGAGATTGCCGCGCGACCCCTTGTCACGACCCCTGTCCGTCTAAGCAAGTAATCAGCTGTTGAGTGTGTGTGGGCATATACCATGTTTCTGGTTAGTTAAATATTGTTGTCTCATATTGTTTGTAGGTGACACTCACACTTATGTTTAATAGTGAGCTTTAGCTTGCCATTGTATCGCCCGAATATTGCGCACTAATCCCAAAAAAAATGCTTGCATTTCACTTCAGTCACGTTCATCATTAACTACTAGAGTTAGGATTTTCCCATTGCTTGAGGGCTAGAGCATACATTTGATACATAGACATTCGTTGTTTTTACCCATTTTACGAGAAATCCGGGATCATGACTAGCCCGACCGGCGATGATTGATCCCGTAATGCTCACATTGACTGAAGGACGGACGGACGGACGAACCGATGAGCGAATGAAATGACAGACACACTGGCGCACTGGTTCGGTATACAATTCAATTCGCTTACTGTTCAAACTGACTCTGTGGATTGAATGTGTCGTGGCGCGCAGCGCACTCTGACGCACTGACTCTGTGAATCCCAAGTTCACACAACGTAAGCCTCCAAGCTGTGCGTGTTAACACAATTAGCGCCAACGCGCCGCTGCGACGCACTCACAAACCAATACTCACTCAGAGTCACAAGTACTTTGAGCAAGCTACACCGTGGTTTTAGTTGTCTCATTAAAGTTTAATGATCAATCTTAGTAAACAATCTTACTAACACCAAATTTATATATTATAAGAAAAAATGTCAACCGATGACCTGTTGTTTCCGGGCCCGGTGTCCATAGCGGATTTATTGTTGTCACCCTCACAATCGCCATCCCCACCCTATTGGCCATCACTTGATCATGTGTTTGATGTTGGGTTACTGCCAACAACATCGCTGGTCGAACAACCACAACCACACAACCAAAATGAACAACCTCAACAGCTCTGTATGATGATACCGTCTAACTATGATTCTATATCTACGCATATAAGTGAAACAGACAAAATTCACCACTCTCTGGCTTGTACTTACGACGAGTGTCGAGCTAACTTTGAGTCACAGGGTGACTGTAACTTGCTCGATGTGTGCATAAGTCAATCACAACAAATCAACAATGAACTTTCCCCCGAATCTTTGTGTCCTCGCTTGACCTCGCCAGTCATCATCAAACAGGAGCCGATCTCTGATTGTGAGGAAGAAATTCTAATGAACTCATATCACATCAATTCGTCTTCTGTCATAAATTCGTGCTCTCTTCCAGGTGTAAACGCTCAACAAGCAGACACTATTCCTGTCAGCAACATATCAGACCCCTGCGATTTGATCACCTCCCATACTTCAATCGATAACTTAGTGTGTGCCACTAACTCTGAATACGACGATAGCGCACCATCGTCGGTCAGCGTAGTGGAAAAGGTACAATTCGCGTGCACCTATGACGGATGCCATAAAATCTACTCTAAGAGTTCACATCTCAAAGCTCATCTCAGAAGACACACGTAAATATCTATTCCTACATAGCAATTAACCTCTATCACAGATATCGTTCAATCCACTAGATTTCTAACCAAAGTTAACCTTTCGATGACATTAATAGGGGAGAGAAGCCATTCGTATGCACCTGGCCCGAATGCGAGTGGCGTTTCTCAAGATCCGATGAATTATCGCGCCATAGGCGCTCTCATCTTGGTATCAAGCCTTACACGTGTGTTATCTGTTGCAAATCTTTCTCACGCTCGGATCATCTCACCAAACACTTGAGAGTGCATCGTAAGGCATACCCCGACATTGAGTTCTGCATGCCGGAAAAACGCAAGGCTGGACGAAAGCCCAAACACGTCCAGCAACAATTACAGATGCAATTGCAGATGCAGCTACACGTTCAACAACAGTATCAACAACAACAACAGCAGCAACAAAATCAACAACAAAGACAGTTGCCGCAACTGCAGCAAGATTTTCTAACCACTGGTCCAATGACACAGTCACATGTTGAACATTAGTAACAATTAATATTTTTTCCTGTTTTTCTTCTAACAGTTAGTAAAATTTTGAGGCGTATGATTTATTTATCTCTACAACTTATTCCTTACAAGAGGTTATTCCTGGTTCTCCTTTTGCGTTTACATTTTATTCAGACTGATGGGGAGACAGAAGTCTCCATGGAGTGTCCTTACATCTAATCACCAGTGGCTAGTCGAAGCCATTGGTCCTCTCAGAGAGGTCGCAAGCGAGGTCAAAAAACGGACGCGGACACTTCGGAATAGATTTAAATTCTTTTTTATCTATAAATAATCGAAGGAATTAAGTTTTGCAATAGCTCATCGGAGTGAAATACCAAAATCTACAAGTCTGATCTGACCAAATTCAAAAGTATTAGTAGATGCAGCATGTTGAACGGCTATGATGATCCACTCTGCGGTTACATGAGGCGCATCGTCAACGTTGCTGGTTCGCAGTGACTGGACAATTGGTCGACTTATGGCTTTCATCGAGTCAAGTCAAGCAATGTGATTTGCAATAATTCGTAGAATCACGATCTAGTCGCTAGTCTTGTCCAATCTCAGCAAAACCACGGAGTTTAATTAAATGGCTAGATCTGCTCTTGATGGCCAACTAGTCGACTTATAGAACGTTCTTTTGACTGTTTTTAATGCAATAATGATCATTCACTGAAAGTGTTGAAGTCTGCGACAATCTAAACAACACAAATTTCATCCATCTGTTTGTCTCAAATGCAAGTTTCAGAATGATCTCATCAATAGTCAAAAATCTTTGCTGAGTGACTTAATCCAAATGCGCTACAGTTCACGAATGATATCGTATGGCATATTGTCAACAGCCGACGCTATAAGTCAATTGAATATTCTACATATATGATGCAAAATAGGCTTGGGAGGAAGGCCGCATCGTTAAGGTTTGGTCACGAATACTTGATATCGACGACGTGTGCGTTAGCTCTTGTAACAATTCCAAGTCTGTTGGATACAAGATGTTCTCGCGCGAGCGCGTGCACACGATCGATATGCTCCTTGCAAGGGAAGATACGGAATCATAATATAAAACAAAGTCATTCCCCCTTTTGCTTCTTAAAGAAAGGAAGGAATATTGTTCGGATCGATACTACGGCGCCCAAGACCGTGATATACAGAAAGAAATTCGAGTGCTTTGTGGAGGGAAAATAGCTAGACGAAACTACAACTATCGAGAGCGAAGCTGAATGTAATTCTGGTGACCCGTCTGCATCAGTTTGGCAAACAATATGGAAGAAAGATTGGAAACCGATGAGACCCTTGTAGAAATATCTTCTGGTGCCCTTAGAACCCACAGAACCAATGCAGCTCTGTTGCCACCCATCGCTATTTTACCTAAATTGAAAAAAAAAACGTCTCGAACTTTATCTCTTAACTGGAAACCGTATCTGTATGAGCGCTGTACTTGTGTCTCAATTTATTAATCTGTCATCATTAGTAACAATTAACCCTTCTTTCTGTTTTTCTTCTTACAGTTATTAAAATTTTGTGGGTGGTGTCTCGTACTGAAGTGGTAGCGAGCAAAGTGTTTTCTGTCGTATAGGCGTGATGCTATGTAGAACGTTTGATATCCGTTGTCGTCGAATCTGACGGTTTTTTTTGGGCGGTCGGTGTCGCTGTTTTGGTCAGCTTCGTTGGCCTCATCGTCTGCGGATTCTTGTACGCTATTCTGAGAGTCGTTTATGTCTAGAGTCAAACCGTGCATAATATCGGCCATTTCGTCGATGCATTCTGATACAGAGCGTTTGGTCGGAGTCCGATATTTCAATATACCTTTGGGGACCTGAGAATCAGGCAAGATGAAACAAATGGTCAGCGTGAGACTAGAGTGAGATGAAATCTGAACTTTGTCTCAAACATTGAGTTTCTTTTCTAAATACTAGTATTCATTGTTGGTCAAATAAACAACCTCGTATATTGTGAAATACGTTAAGATTTATATTCAAAACAATCAGATCGAAATCTCACATACCTCGTCAGAAGATTCGCTCAGAGTGCGAGTTCGTGCCAGTCTAGCCTCTCGGAGGGCCTTTCTTTGTGCTCGACGTTCGGCTGCTCCAGTGCGATCAGTAGATTTATCCGTACTAGCTATCCCTGACAAATCCGGAGATGTTTTTGTCATAACGTGTTTGGCTTCGTTCTCTGTTAGGTCCAATAGATATCACGACAAACTGTAAGATTATAAAAGATGACGTTAACGGATGTTTCAATGATTCACCGAAAAAATTGCTGGCTGTTTCCGTTAGTTTTGTTCCACTCCATAACATTACATGTATTTGTGGAAAAAAAGGAAATATTGTAAAGCCAGTTGAGAGAACTCGCCCACTGTCCGCGAGCTCTATTTATTGTTACGCTACACACTTCAACGAGCAGAAAAACAACTGCACATGCCTGCACATGACGCGTTCCGCTGTACAAAATCAGGATTTACTGTTAATAATAAAGCCGCTGACGTGATAATGTGCCGCGAAATTCGAGCATTGTAATATAGTTGTATACAATTTTTCTCTTTAATTCTTAGCTTGTGTATAAAACTAAAATGTAGCTCAATCCTTTCGGAAAATGATATTCACTATGATTTTGAGGCATAAAGTCTATTTTCTTTCTCCATTTGAAACCCTATCTGGCTGTGTGAGTCTCGGCACAGTTTTAGGCAGCTCAGTTTCCAGATTTTCTGTGAGAATTTCTCTAATACCAGCTAACACAATTTTAACTTCAATCTCAACAATGTCTGCCTATGTCACACATCAACATAGGGTAACAATAATCGGCTAATATATATTTATTGGCAATCAAGAGAGCAAAGTCCAGGATCAGATTCTCGGTTGCATGTACGCTTGTTCATCGTCCCCGTCCATAAAACCGCAGGATTGAAGCAGATCTATGACTGATTCAAATTGATTTAGATCCGGTATGAGATTATGATGTGATGGAGATTCTGGGACAAATTTTTCGTCAAAAGTTCGCCACCGAACCATGCACACTCGAATAAACCACGAGTCACACTTTATTTCTATTCTCCCTACAGGTGGCGCACAAGTCGGGCTCAATTGAATTGCCCGCTGTTTGCGTCACCTAAACCTGAGATCGCATGCGAATCGCGACTTATTTTTTTGCGTAAATTTTATGGAGAATACGGTAGCTTTACGTAGAGACCATTTACGAACCAACGCGTTATCACCAATTGTTAGACCATCTCATTTAGTTGCTGATCGATCTGTGTTGGAATGCTAATAACAAGGAAACCACAATGTCGCGCATACATCGTTGAATACAGTCTTAGAATGCAGTCAACCACGTTAGAATTGTCACCTCACATCCAATGTTTACCATCATGCAGGATGAACGAGTCACTTTCACTTGTAAGACGACGCTTATTTGTTACATGATTTAAAAATAGATTACCTTTAACGGACAATTTGCATCAAGTTGCTATGATATTTGCATCGGCGAGCAACAGTCGCTCCTTAATTTGCACCAAAAACAATAACCACCTAATAACATCAATTCGCATCAGCGTGTAGACCGTTCTGCCTGAATATATCCTGCTCACCGCAACATTATTATGGATCCCGATCCGAGGGACACCGTCCGCAGCGTTGGACTAAGGAAATTAGTCCCATACGATGCCACTGAGCTTAATGCCAGTGATCATGTCGAAGACTATCTGACTGAGCTATTACTGAGCACAGGCACAGCGAGGAGTAAATTCTTATCCATCAGTAACCATGTGCTAAGTGCCCTTGAGAAGGCTTCTAATAAGCAAGACTCACCTGTTTATGGTCCAAGTTACAGCAATGGTCCTGTAGAGATAGCAGTCACTAGACTTTCGATCTCTGGCATCGAAACTCGAATCGATGAAGCGTCACCGAGTCAGAACATTACCCAATGCAACCTTTACGATTATGAGAGCATCAGATTTTCTGTGACTCCTGCAGCAACGGCAAATGTATTTGATAACTTGTTCTTGCTAATCGTGACAACTATCATTTGTACAGCTTTACTGGTATGGTTCTTGATGCGATATGTCTCACCCCGTCGTAGCGAGACGACATCCTCATCTACTAGGTCGGAAGAATCTCCAAACACGATTCGAGGATCGTACACATCGGAAGCATCTACTTCGTCTTCGGTGGGACGATTTCCAGGCCCTTCGATCAGTGATGACGGACAGCTGTGCATCGGGAAGATATCATTTGATCCAAAGAATGTTTTAGGCAATGGCTGCCAAGGGACATTTGTTTTCAAAGGTAACTTTGAAAATAGTCAAACTTGCGCAGTAAAACGAGTTCTTTCTGAGTATCTGAGATTGGCCGATCGTGAGATTGATTTCTTACGCTCATTACAGCATCCCAACCTAGTGCGTTATTTTGCACGAGAAGAAGACGTTCAATTTGTATATATCGCTATCGAAATGGCAGAATTCACACTGGCCGACCTGATTGACAAACGATTGAACAACACGCATGAAGACAGTCTACAAATAACAAATTTAGAGTTGTGGCATCAGTCAGCATTAGGTCTCAAGTATTTGCATGACCTCGACATAATTCACCGTGATATCAAGCCACAAAACATATTGATTTCATTCCCGCTCAAGCCTGACAACAAACGCAAGGTAATGATATCAGACTTCGGCATGTCCAAGCGAATTTCGAACACAGAAAGTTGTTACACGTCTAATATTGGCAGATACTTGGACGGAACCCATGGCTGGATCGCGGCCGAGATAATGAACGCAAGACTGTCTGACTCGACACTCGATTTGCGTCCGTCCAAATCAATCGATATCTTTGCCTTGGGGTGCGTCTTTTACTACATCCATTCTGGTGGCATGCATCCGTTCGGAGAATCCCTTGATCGGCAATCCAATATAATCAAAGGCATCAACAAGTTATATACAGAAAAGCAAACAGTCACCATTGATGGTCGGCCCCGAGGGGGCGGTCCATCAAAGGAAGAGGCTGACATTCTCATCACTTATCTCATATCAACTATGATAAGTCACGAAGCCGATCAGAGGCCCCCAATTGATGCTGTACTCAGCTATCCACTGTTTTGGTCGCGATCGCGGCAATTACAATTCTTACAAGACGTCTCTGATCGCATTGAGAAATTGGAAAACACTAGTGAGATAGTATCGCGTATTGAGACTGGTCGCATTGACGTCGTTCAACTTGATTGGCAATCACAATTGGGAATTGAGCTTCAGAATGACTTGAGAAAGTTTAGAACGTATAAGAAGTACTCTGTGCGTGATCTGCTGCGTGCCATACGCAATAAGAAGAACCATTACCGAGAACTATCCACAGAGTTGCAACAGAGCCTTGGTGATATACCGGATGAATATACCGACTATTTTACACGCCGATTTCCGCGTCTCTTACCTCACGTGTACTTGGCATCACAAACGTTGCGCAACGAAACCGTATTCCAAATGTATTATCATCGTTCTAACGGCGAGGCGTACCGTTGGCCCGAGTTACCTAGGAGTGCAGCGCGTGTTATACTTTAATAGTTGGCCATAGAAAACGATTGTTTGACTGAGGGGTCCGCCAATCAGTTGTACCATAGACTCTCAATCAACAACGAAACCATGTTTGCGTTATATACTGCAAATTAGTATATATAGTAGTGGATACAAATCACAAAGGATTTAAACGTGATCGTTTTTTTCGTTAATTTTTCATAAGTGTACAAAATCATATGTCTGAAAATACTTTTGATCGCATATCGTCGAGTCGATTTTATTCATGATCACTAATAGGTTCAATTGAAGCAATCGTAACGATTATCATGTTGCTCCGAATTGAATAAAATGACGTGTGATAGGCAATACAAATGAATGTTCGCTGTGTCAAATCTCAATATTTTTAAAACTTAAATCGTTCATCTTTCGGAAGTGTTATCACAATCTTATCAAGGAAAGAAAAATATGAAAACCAAACCGTTTTAATTAATTTATTTTCATGCTCGCCGCTTGCAACATAGAGAAAACTCAATGTATGCAATACAACGGTTCGTGAGGGCACTAGTTGTGGCATCTGGTGTAAGGCAGTGTGCGTACGTGCGTGCTTTAGTGCTGTCAGCCACAGTGCCGTAGTAGAGCTACGTCCAGTTTGACGGTTGGCTTTCTGTGCGCGCATAGAAACGGGCCGTGTGTATGTTGGACAACAGCATCACGTGGCCGTTAGACTTTAGTTTTAATTATCATCAATAAGACAATAACAGTAAACTCATACTTTAGAAAAGTCATCGGGAACGATCAAGATTGTTATTGTGGCCGAATATTTTAATATTGAGCAAAAAAATCATCAAAGAGAGCATTGGATTGGAACATCAACACACCTCAGATCACAGACGAGCACTACTAACAGGCAGAATGAGCGGCCAGATATCCGATTTTTATCAATTGCACGGGAAAAAGTTAGGCGAAGGTGGTTTTGCTAAGGTCAAGCTGGCAACACACTTAGCCACCAATCAGTATGTCGCAATCAAATGTGTTGATAAACTCAAAATCGGTGCTGAACTACCACGTATCTACAATGAGATTGAATGTCTCAAGAAGCTCAAGCATAATAACATAGCACGATTATTGCAGGTTTTTGAAACTGACAGTACAATATTTTTAGTGCTTGAATATTGTCCGGGTGGAGAATTGTTTGATTACATAGTCAGCCAGAAGCGACTTGACGAAGATGAGGCCGCACGCATCATACATGATCTCATGCGTGTTCTTGAATTCATTCATATCCACGGTTTTGCACACCGTGATTTAAAGCCAGAAAATGTCTTGTTTGATGACAAGCATCGCATCAAACTGATAGATTTTGGACTTGCAGCGAATTGTTCTACGAACCCCAGTGTATCACTTGATCATCTCAACACCTGTTGTGGCAGCGTTACGTATGCGGCACCCGAATTGATCGCTGGGAATCCCTATTCTGGAACCATGGTCGATGTATGGTCCGCTGGTGTTATATTGTATGCACTGTTGATAGGACAATTGCCATTCAACGAAACTAAAGTGTCAAAGTTGTATCAATTGATTCAGGGTGGTATCCAGGAGTTGCCTGAATTTGTATCGGCCGACGGACGCGATCTCATCAAAAAAATGTTAACAGTGGATCCGGCAGCACGTATTACTGTACGCCAAGTGCTGTTTCATCCATGGATCAAGTCACGAATGCATTTGTTCGAAAAGAATCGTCATAACAACGATATCAATCAGGCGGTCGAAAATCGTGTCATGTATCGTTGTCTGGAGACGTTCCCTGATATGAGCCTAAACACATTGCGCGAATACATACGCAAAGATTTTAATTATTACTCGACAGCTTATCAACTATTGCGAGCCAAGCACGCTCATCCGCGAGCACCAAGTGCCAAACGAAGACTAATGTCAGATTTTGATTCATCTTACGAGGAGGCTATAGCTAGTGCGGCCAAGCGGCCCGTATTGGCACCCATCACCGAGCTCAATCAGGCAGCAGTTACAGTGACCATACCACCAGCACCGGTACAATTTCAGCCTTTCGTAACCAATATCGATACTCAAGTTACGGTCAAAGATGGGCAGCAGGATGGTTATGGTGGTGCATTAGTGGTTCGCAACAACAATAGCAACAATAGTAATGACAGTAACAATATTAGCAAGATCCGTGTTGTACCTACACCTACTAGAGGTCCGTTGGTTACACCGGTCAAGCGTCCTGTTGCTACCCCAACTCGGCGGCCAATGACCACTCCTGGTAAGCGGCCAGTTTTGAACCAAGTAACGGGACATAATCGTACGCCTGGGCCCGAGAAAATTGTGCCCGTATTGCCATATATGATCCACAATAGAGGTGTGTTTGAGCCAACACCCAAGAAATCAATCATAAAACGTTTGCTCCAGTCCGCGACTCCGTCTCGAATGAAAGATACGCATCGAGTGTAGTACCATGTCAACTCATGCAAACTAATGGAATCAAGTTAGACAAATACCTCAACCTCATTTAGAGAAACCATGACAATCACCTAGGGTAGCTCACTAGTGTATACGTGCTACTGGTTACGTATTTTATCATTATCAACATCAATTATAAAGAGCGTTTGTGCGCGCGTGTGTGTGTGATATTCACATAGTACATCAAAACTTAAGAGAATGCAATCAATTTTTAAATTTTATAGTGGCTAGTAACTAGGTGTTTATTTATTCTTAAAAACATCACTAACATATTTTTTTGCTGTGTATGTGCTGATATAGATTCAGAAGAGAACCTATGTGTGCTTGAGATTTGACGACAATGATGATAGAATGTGGTGCCTCATCGTGGGGCATTTTGATGTAATAACGAGTTGAAATATTGTTGCAACGTTATCAATGACGAAAGATAATGGTGATAATAAAGCTGTGTGGCAAAATCTGCTTGCTGGGAAGCGGCAACAAATGGCGGCATCTGAGGCATGACAGGTGGTGACAATTGGGGCATCTGTGCCATTTGCGGCATGAGACTCATCAATTGTGCGGGCGATAAATTATTGGAACCAGCCAACAACGGATGAAAAAGGCCTGATCGGTGATGCTGATGAAGATGAGATGCTAATGAGGCTGGTAGCGGTGGTGGTGGTTGCAAGGCTGATCCGGTAGATGCGGACGCTGCAGCTGCTGCTGCGGCAGCCGCTTGAGATAACGATTGAGCTACGTGATTCAATGAATTGTGATCAATCGGGGACACTGGTTTCGATAGGCTTGTTGATAGCTGATGATTGGGTGATGTCGCTGGGCTATTAGCCATCATTAGTTTGTGGTTGTGATTAGCGTTATTGATAGTGGTGGTGGTGATATGGTTGGTATTATGGCTTGTAATGGACATTGGCACAATACTGGTATTGGTAGATTGTTGTTGATTTTGTGATTGCTGTTGATGATTCCTGTGAGTGTGCTGCATGGGTGGCGAACGGATACTTGGCTTGCTGTATGATGACAAGTATACATCGTTCGATGATCCTTTGTGATGCCCAGTAGTGCTCCGAACACAAGAATCATTGGGTGTCGTTGAATTAGGCACTCGTTTATGGCTTTGCATATGTGAGGTCAATGCAGCGGCCGTATTGTAGCCACGATTGCAAATGGTGCATTGGAACGGTTTCCTGTGATCGTGTGTCTTGAGATGTATCTTCAAATGATCGCTACGTGAGAAGGCACACGGACAATGAGGACACTTGTAACGTTTGTCGCCAGTGTGTAGCTTGACGTGACGATCGCGACTGCGTTTGTGCTTGAATGGTCTATCACAAAAGTTGCATATAAAGCTACCACCTGCTACTGTAGCTAGTGCTCCCAAACCGTTGTGGTGAGCGGCCACGTCGGAGTCCGTGTCGTTATCGGGATCGATAATATCATTATCTAGCATATCTTGGTCGTGTTCATTGTCGCTTGACATGTTGAGACAGCGTGTTTCCAGCATCTCTGTTTCGTGTGTACTGTATTGTGAGTAGATGTGTTGGTTGGATTCGGTGTCAACAAGTGAGTGTGTGTGTTGGAGTTATTATAAATGCACACGCACTTGTTGGTGCTATTGTTAAACTTTTCAATTAATGGAATCGTTAATAATCGTGGAGATGTGATGATTGGAGCTGGTTTTGATTGTGATCGGAATCGAATGAATTTGTGGTCAACTCTTACTATGCAGTTTGGCTGAGTGGATTCAACGAGATCTCGATTCAATCTGATGGATATGTATTTGAAACTAGTTATTGTATGACTTCTTTTTGTCGACTCGATGTCCGCTCAACTGACGGTCTGGCCGACTAAACTGGCAGATTAATTCAACCGCTCGACTGACCGAACGATTGGGCTATCAATCGATTGTGAGAATGTGAGTGAAATCAATCGACTTGAGGCAACGTGTGAGTTCGCTCTTTGTGCGTCGACATTTGTTATTCAGCGTGTGCGTGCGTGTGTCTGTGTTGCTATGCTATGTTGAGTTTCGGTTTTAGTTTTAGTGATGTACACGCGCACTGTGTGTCTTACAACGACAACAACCATCACTGAATGACGATACTGACTTGTCGATGCTGATGGCTGCTGTGATGCTTGCTCGTGAACCAGCAACAACTTTATTAGTCGCCGCCGACCATCGATGATCGTGTGCGAGAGTTAGTGTTTGTGTTAGTGAGTGCGTGCGTGAGTGAGTGCATCTGTATGTGCGCGCCTGTATGTGCTTGCTGGCTTTGCCTGTGCGTGGCGCTTACTGTGCTCTGCCCGTGTTTATCTGTCTGTGTCTGCTCGCCTGCTGCTGCTGCTTATCGCTTAAAAACACAGAATCGTTCTGTGCGTGAGTACGTCCGTCACACTCGTCGAGGTATCGTTGCGTTTGTGTGTGTGCGTTCGTTCTTTGGTTCTCTCTCGACGCAGTGCTCGCCACTTGATGCGCGGACATTGGTGCGCAGACGCCAACCGATTGCTCGCCCGTAGCTTTGGCCAACACAGCGCCAACAGAGCATTGGTGTATTCACAATGTGTGAGTGTGTCTTGATTCTCTTTCTCTTTCGATGATAACTCTCTTGTTCCATGCAACTCGTTATTCACCATCATTTATCTATTCATTGATTAACATTCTAACATTTGTGGAGTAAGCCAAAAACATTGACATACATTGATTGGCGACAACGGCGTCAGGCGCGCCGAGGCGCCAACAAACTTACGTTAAACTGAACAACAAACATCAGCACACGTCGTTCAGCAGCACAAAACTAGCGACGAAAAATTCAAATACGATAATCTCGCTAGGCGCCAACACGCAAAAAGGTGTGCTCCAATGTGTCTCAAGTTTATTGATACATTAAGCAAGAAGATGTTGATACGAGCCACAAGTGAGCGAGAGAATCAATGAATGAGTCACAAAGTCACTAACTTTAACATTTCAACACTGGAAAAGGCAGGCTGTCGATTGGCGACCAAGGCTCGCGACCCGACGCCAAGCTTGGTAATAAAGATGTCGCCAGATTATCGTTTTGTAGCCTTGTGATGGTGCCAATTGGCGCTGTCTCAGGTGGCTCGCTTGGCGTCATTTGGCGCGCACACACACACACAGTTTGTTATTCATTGGTTTGTAGTTCTGTAGAGTTTCTCTTGAGTTCGGTGCTGGATAATTGCAATTACAGGCACGATTGCGATGAGCTCCAACTTGAAAAACAAATTCAAACGCAAATTCATACGCCGCAGCGATAGAAATGAAATCAGATGATTCTACGAATGCTACATTTAGCAAGCTAACAAGAATCAGAGTCAAATAATACAAATGAAGTTAATTCACGGCAACTTGACGGGCAGCTTGATACGAACGTGCCATATGATAGAAATTGATAATGGAATGAAATGAAAACTTTATTTGCACTCCATGTGTTTGTGTTAAACAAAATCTCCATCTTCACAAAGTCCAAACCATATAGCTATAATAACTATATAATCATTTCGTCTTGATACAAGCGTTATTTTAACCGAAACATCATTAAGGTTAGATTGTTTATTTTAATGGTAAAGATTGCACTTATCTCTTTCATTACACTTTTTGTACGATAGCAAGGACGAGTGGGCGCCAGATTGGAACCGAAAGGTGTTTTCTATGTCAGTCAGTCATTTTTTCCATCGTATATGTATTTGCAGAGATGTCAATATTCTCTTTTTCCATCGTACATTTTGTTGTTGAAACATATTTGTTCTTCAAACATTCAACATTTGATGTGTGACCAAAAATAGTCTCTAAGCAAATAAAACGAGGAGATAACTGAGATTTAGCGCTGTGAGTACGTGAAAAGAAATAGCTTGTCAAACATATTGTTCACAAACAAATATTGATGATAAAATTCAACGGGTGGAATGTTGCTCTTTGAGTGGACAATATGTGTACGCCCTAAAGTAAGATAGGTAGCGAGAACGCAACTGTCACACATGTACTGAAGAACACGTTGAATTCGAACGCACACCTCATGTGGTGATGGGTGCACATTCCACGCCGAGTAAATGTCACAGAAAGAAAGATGACATTTCTATTGCAAAGTTTCTATTACGCACGATACGATTGATGTTCTTAGCTCTCCAGGTTGGCAGTTGACAAAATTATGACCATGGTCATCGACGACAACGACACCAGCAACTTTCACCCTAATGTGACCACTATGAGTGCGAGGAGAATGGTTTGTGCCGGTGAGCACAGCACGAGATAAAACTTCAAATACACATTTTCTTGGTTACAATTTTTGCTGCTTCTACTTTTACGTTTGCTTTTACACTCTATGTTCACGTTCAAATTGATTCTCCATCGTGAAATTCTCGAATCATGAGCACTGGTGTAATGACATACCGATAGACGACACAACATACATACGTGACAGGCAGTTCTAGCATGCGCAGCACCTATTACTGCATACATACAGACCGCTCACATATACAACACAGGTACACAGGCAGGATATTTAATTGGCGCACACAAGGTTAATTAGCGCAAACGGCGATACTGTCGTGAGCATGGCATGTCAGGAGCATTCGTTACGATCGAGAGCGCTGACAGGCGCCCTTCGAGTGGTATACACACTCGGCTGTGCTTTGGTCAAGCGTGGCAACCAAGTCGCAGGGCGCCAAGTGTCCACACTCAAGTTGTCTTGTGGAATGTCGTATGATCTGGGGCCTTTCTATCTAGCGCTTGTTGTTAACGTGTCATAGCTTAAAAATGCCAATGCCAATCAGACGACGACGAAGATTAAGAAACCATTCATCAGTGTGATCAACACCAACAGATCAACCAATGTGAAGATTTAAATTCAAATTTAGATTGAGTTGATAGAAAAATGTACCTGTTGATAAGCGAAGCTAACACGAGCTCTACACCCAACCATGCCCACAGATGATTCCAATCACAGCAACTGTTTCTCTGTTAGTTTCTTTCGGTGTAGACACCGAACCAAGTTCTTTCTTTCGCTTTCTGTCTCTGTCAACAGCAACAACAACAGCAACAGCAATCTCCAGCCAAGACGACAGCTGGCAACAGCACTAGTAGCCATCGCAAATGTTTCCAGTAGCCTGTTGCCAGAATGTTGTGGTCCGCCTGCCTGTCTGTTTGTTCATCTATCTGGTTGGCTATAGTTTCTCCGTTGGTTCTATCTAGTGCTTGCCCACATTTCAGTTGTGTCTTTCGAACACACACAGACCACACGACGCGATCTTTTGGCACTCAACAACGACAGCAGCATCAACGGCAGCTCATGACATACTGCAAGCTGCCGAATGCCAATCTCGCGAATTTCAAGAAGATAGAGAGACACGTTAATGCCGAACAAATATTTACTTTTATATTCACCTTTGGTGCTGGCTGCCAATGATGCCCATGCTTGAGCATGCATTCAATGTTGCTTCTATGCTATTTGTGTATTTGATTGCTTGCTTGCTTGTCTGCTTGCTCATCCAATCGGCTGATAGGCACCACGAGCTATGGCACATCGAACACACCGTCGTCATTAACGGAGCACGCATAAATCTGTCGTATCTATTGGCACCAGAACAAACAAATATATACGTACTAGCTTCGGTAATGAAATGAAAACTCACTGTCCACAATTAATGCACCTACGGTGCACAATCTCCACAATAGACTTAACAATATTTGGCGACAAAAAGGCTCGATAGCTTCGGGCTAAACCAATTGATAGAGGACATTTGTATGATTTCGAACACTATCGTGTGCGGTCAATCGCTTCTCTAAATGTACATTGCTGCTTCACTGAAGCACCAAATAGAGAGAGAGAGAGAGAGAGAGAGAGAGGGAAAGATTTCTCCAAGATTTATTGGCCTATGTCTCAATCATCCGCTCCCGGTTCAGTTACAAGACAGAAGTCTGCACATCTGTAAATACAGATATCAAAATAACAAGCTTAGCCTACGCCCATGCCGACACCCGACTCGATCAATGTGACTGCTGAAGTATTTTTATCGACACGAAAGGAATGAAAACTGAAATCAATGGGCTTGAGAGCGCTTTTCTCAAGGAACAATTTTTGATCAATTATCTAGCACTGCGATTCATTTGGATCACAACTTCTATGGTACTGTCAACAGTCTGGATGGGATCTACATAAATCATCATTCTGACAGTGATTCGGATTCCCATGATATTCTAAACTTTCAATATTCAGATATGCGTTAAGTTGTTGTCGTAAAATGACGCACTGTTGCACGGTAGAGCTTAGGGGTGACTATGTATGTATATTTTTCTTTCCAAAGATTTTCTCAGCTTTAGCTCGTCACGTCAATCAATTGGTTGTATGAACTTGTGTGCACCAAAGTCCAACCAAAAAGACATAACTAAAGTTAACATGAACAAAATGGTGCAGACAATTCCCAGGCTGATTCCTGGTGACACTGACTAGCGCTACATTACCTTTACGCACACACATGACATGTAGGCTTGATTGCGTTTCATGCGTCATCTACAATCATGGTATGTCATCGGCATCATCACCGTCGTCATCATGACTGCTTATTTGTTTATTTGTTTATTAGTTCTAACAACTGTGAATGTGTGATAACTGCGACTGTCTGTTTACTGACTCACCAAACTGCATACGATTTTTGATGGACGCCACTTCGACTGTTCGGTGTGTTCATTTGTGTTTGTCGATGCGCATTCTTTAATTTTATTTCAATTTCATTTGCACCTTTGACTTTTCGGTCCGTTCACAAAACGTTGCAATCACAAAACTATGCTATTGCTATGCCTATGTACACAATTATGTGAACGCAAAATCTTAATGTCTGTTAGAACGATGCATATGTTGTTGTTCGTCAGTGGCAACAGCCAACAGTTTACATCTCGAGTGGTCAGTAGCCAAAAATGGAAAAAAATTCTCACCATCTCTTTCACAAGTGCCTTCCGTATTCGCCTATGATGGCATCTAATGGCAACGTCAAGGCACAAAGTTTGATAGAGTATACATTTGCGTTCGATTCTGTTGTTTGAGATGGCCGACCGACAAACGGTTCGATAAGGCATAGAGTCCCACTATCATTCAGAGTAGTATTGTTGATTTAGCAGAGATTGACAAATAATCAGTGTTCTGATTGTCTAAATTGTTGAACTTGGAAGTAATATAAATATCGAAGGGAGTGATGAAACAATTTTTCCTAATACATAGAAAAAATAATCATCAACAATAACGGCACAAAAATACCATGACGTTTCGTGTCAGCTGACAAAGAACAAAAGGTTCTATCTGCCGCACTCGCACACGCACAGAACATTCGAGGACGTGCAGACACACAACTGTTGCGCATGTTACAGAATGCTGTATGCACTCTCGGAACGCTATAATGCCACACTCACTCACACAAAAGAAGCGTTCTTAACTAACAGCTGATCGTTGAAAATATAAGCTGGAAATGATTTCTCTGACAATTTCCACGATGGAGATTGAGAGAGGGCCTCACATGTTTGTCATTGAGTAATAAATCGTGCATCGTGCGTCTGTTGGCCACATGTGGTCTATGGCACACGGTGTGATGCGATACGATGCTGAATGGTGATATATGGTTCAAACAGTAATAGTTTCGGATGTTACGTGTGTGTCTGAACGTGTTTGTTCGTGTTGGTGTTGACGTACGTGCGTGCGTGAGTGCGTGTTTGTTTGTTTATCTATGCTCATGTGTGGACGAATTTGTTGGTTAAATAATCAGCGATAATTTATTTATTGTCCGAGCGGCAGGAGGTCACACCGTTTTGGCCTGTATCTGCTCGTATTTGACTCGTGAGTGACCTCTAGTGCTGAATTGCAATTCAGTGTCTAATACAATTCAGAGAATTATACTATAAGAGTATATGCATTGCAATCAGTCGTAGTGCAGCCTATACTGTCGTAGACAACGAGCATTTAAAGCAACACAACATTTGTGCTGTGAATACTCATAAGCACTTCACCGAGGTGCTCTATGGAAACAATTGCCAATTTCAAATGCTAAAATGTGTGCGATTTTTAAATCTTTTTTCTTTGAATTCATAAATTTTACGATTCTACGAAGCTTAATGGGCCTCACGTAGAATTTCCTGTCCTAAGTTGAGATGATCGACGGAAGAAAAGAATTACAGACTACAAGACACCAAACGAAAAACAAACTTAACTCAACTTAACTCAGTTGAGCTCTATTACGATAACGACGACGATCACCACGATAACATAGAGACCACCAAGAGGCTCCCATTGCTTGACCATGGTACATCAGCCAGTGCTGCATCACAGCATTTGGTGCTAAGCATTGGTTTGAAAGCACGCGCCAGCATTGTCATGGCCATGCAGTAATATCATGGCAACAACAATGAAGAGATCAGCAGCAACAGGGATGCAGCAGCGCCCCACGATAGCACCAAAGTTTGAAGCGCCAACAACACCAGTCGTAGTAACGACAACGTGTGCAGCTGCACAACAAGCATGGACAAAATGAAGCAGTCAAAGTGCAAAGTACATCAAACTGAAAGCGAAGCCAAGAATGAGACGGTCGGCGGTCCGCAGCATGCGGTCGTCCGTGCGTCCGAAAATCGACGTCTAACCTTAATGCGCTAGTTTCTTCTTCTCTTTTGATTTTTTTACATTTCATGCTTTCTGCCATATACTGACAATTCAAATATACATCTATACTGAAGGTTTGAGAAGTTAAAAGCTGGCAAACGTCTAAAATCTATCGTCGAGAAGAAAGAAAGAATGAAATGGTCACCCATCGATCAAGCAAGCCAAAACGGATCAGCGGGTCATTTGGAAGCTCGTGTTGCAAATTGAAGCCACAAATTGGTCTCGTCACGCTTTCTATGTGTGAGTTAAGATTGCTCTTGAATCCGTTCGTTTGTTACCAATCTTCGATGGTCCTTCCGTCGTTCTAATAGCAACATCAATAGTCAAGTCAGACCCGTAGTAAAATCTGATGAATGGTCAGCATTGTGTAGCTTTTTACTCGGCAGGATTTTGCGATCCATGATCTGCAGATACAAAAAAAATGCCTCTCTTTTTGGAGGAGAAAACAGGCAGTTAGTTTGCAAAGTTTGCCATTAGCTGATTCTTGGATACACCTATTTGTGCGCGTGTTTGAGCACGAACTCACTTTCGTCGTTCGCTCTCCTCGACTTGGATCCAATGGTCGTCAAATGTAGCATTGCCGCACTAATAATCAAGAAGAACTTAGCAACAACTAGCCGAGAGACTATATAGAAAAAATTGGTCGTGAATTACGACATTGCCGACGAGTTTTCAAATATAAGCACATGGTGAGTGAGTCACTGATGAACTTACAGAGAATTTTGCGAGACGTGATGAACTGTGAGAACGCAAGTCGCACCTTAAATCAGTCAAAAACGTCAATGGTAATTTGAATTTATCTCTCTCTCTCTCCGTCTTCAGCTGCAGATGCCAGTGCAAATTGAGATGCCAGACAATTTCGAACAGGCACACAGAGACAAACATATGGATTTGTCGGGTGCTCGGTGGTCGAGTTCAACAACATCTCAATTATTGGCGGTGATTTTTCAACATTCGGCTGCAACTTTGAAGCTGTAGTTGGTTGTTAGAGTGTTTCCAGCAACTCTGGAGCAGCGAGTGTGCAAACGAATGCAAGCATTATTTTGCTCGTCCTTTAGTTTGCACGAGCACCCAAGTGTGGCACGACATGGACGACCAATGATGGATTGTAAGCAGAGCACTAGAAACAAGCGACTGAAAGTGAGTGTTTTGAGAGGCGAAACGATAGACGAAAGTATGGAATGACGAGCACAAAAAAGAAACGAACAGAGAGGGAGAGGAAAACAATTGAGTTCTCAATTGTTATCATTTCGTGCTATCTGCTACGATCGTTTGACACGCCAGCCAATTTGGATTGTTTTTACTCTAGTGCACTACACATGCACGTGGCTCTAGTGAGTTTCAACCAAAGTAGATTATTTTGCCTCTCGAATTGAACACGTAGAAAGAGCAAAACAATGAAAGCAAAAACAGCACCATCGTTAACGCCATATTTGATGTTGAATCGAGAGATTGTTATACGTAGCTGTTTGGCGCCACAATGATGGTAAAAATACCATCAGAGCAAAAAACAATTACGCCTGTGTGATGTGTTTATTAGTACAATGGGTGCTGGCTGGCAGACAATTGACGTGCTGTGCACGAGATAATGATCGTGTTTGGTGCGCCATTGCCCGTGGCATTGTCATTAAGCATTGGGTGCTGTTGCTGCTCGTTGGTTTGGTTAGCCTTGGTGTGGTGCGTTGTATTCTAGTCAGTCGAGCTGCCAGTGATGTGTGCTAACCGTGACCACTGTTGTTGCTTGTTTTTGATCGTCGTCGTCGAAATGTTTTTGCATTGCCACGCCCAGCATGATTGGTGTACCGAGAATGACTCTATTAAGTTTGTAGAGTTTGTTGAGAGCCGGCTGGCCGGCCGGCAAACCGATCGGACCATTGGTCAGTCTGTCGGTGAACAAACGAACGACGAAACAACAGGCCTAGTGCTTGCCATGTCAGCTTGCAATCAAATTTTCAATTTTTTTCTCTCGATGCGGCTCATATTTTTTCATTTTTCTCTTCATGCTTTGCTTATATTGTTCCAACAGGGTTGCCATCGTCTCCGTTGTTGTTGTCGTTGATGTTGTAGTAATTATCGGCAGCAACGGGCACACTCATCGAGGAGATTCGACTGCTTATATTAGCCCTGAGCGAGTTGTACCAGCGGTACAGGACAAATTCTTGTGGCTCAATCAGCCCAACATCGATAAGTTCATTTATGAAACGTTCTAACGCCAACAGTACGTGTATGGCCGATAAACCGATCCACGCCTCGATATTGCCACCAATGATGCTGGCCAATTCGTCGGCCGAATATTTCGCTTGTGTCACGTATTGCGTGCTGATGGGACGAGAATAAACGATCGATACAATGGCACAACAGCGTGACATTTCCGCCAAACGTTGTGCCTCCTCTAGATCATGATTGCGTTGGTATTGCTATTGTTTAGTAATTTCCACAGAGTTAGTTAGTATTGAATATTAATTAAATTGTCTTGTCTCCAATGATGGAGAATGGATCATCGAACGACGGACTAATTTTGGGTCCAATTTCAAATCTCTTTCCAACATAAATTCCTCTCACACAACAAAAGTCAAAAGAAAGAATATGAGGAATAACATTCAACATGCTAGTGACTGACTGCTTAGAGGCTGAGTTTAAAGTTAAATTAAGCAGGTCGTGGGTGGCCACCTGGCCACCAACGACGCACCTAACGCTCGTCGCCTGTCATTTGGCTTCACAATGCTTTAGCAATCGAGCTAAAAAAAGTGCCTAAATCAAGCGTGCCTTTTAACTGCTGCTGCTGCTGCGGCTTCTCTAATGCCAGCTTCTGATTTGCGATAGCCAAAAGTGAGAGAATAGAACTACCAAGGAAGAGAATTCAAGTAGGATAGCGAAAATTCACCTTCACAGTTGAACGAGCAAATGTATGGACGGACGGACGGATGGATGGATGGATGGATGGATGGATGGACGGACGGACGGACGGACGCAGCAATACACATGTGGACAGTAAGATGCAAAGGGCGGACCTGTTGGGTTCGTTAGCATCTACTTCTGCTGTTGCTTGTTACTGGCAATTGAGCAGCAGCAGTATGTACTTCTCAATTTAGGCATCGCCACAAAGCTTTAGTTTTAGTTTCTCTTGACGGTTCAACAGCTTAGTTGCTCACTTGCCCAATAGAGCTCGATAATTCAAAGGCTCGATAACTCAATGACTCGAATGATGATTCAACACATAGAACTACCCGTTTGGTCAGTCAGTCGGCTGACCAGAGAAGCAGCTGGCTAACTTGGACGCTTGCTCATTGACCAAGGCAAGCGTCTAGTGTGAATGCAACCATAGTCATGACCAAATGAGCAAATGATCGAACGCTCGAGCGCATGATTTTCATCGCGCGAACGCCATTAAATTGAGACGTCAAGTGCCATTGAGAAGTAGCTTTCAACTGTAAACTGGCATGGTAAGCGTAGTAAGAGCATGAGAGAGCAAGAATCATCACCCACAATAAACTATATTCTTTTCCTTTTTGATTACTCTCTTACTTTGATCTAAAGCTGGCGTGTATTTGGCTTACTTTTTCTTCTGTATATGTTCGTTCTTTTTCCACAGCAGCAGCAACAACAACAGCAACTCAAGCTCCTGATCAATATAGCTAGCATTGCTAGTAAAGTTGAAGTGAGAGCGTACAGCAACAACGAAAAATGTCGATCACCAGCGACACATTCGCATTCACATTCATTGCCATTCCGTTCAATATTGTTGCTGTTGTTGTTGGCCAAAAGAGAGCATCAGAAAAAGGAATCTGTGCAACTACCTGTTGGTTGACTGGTTCATTCGTTGGCCAAACCGAAAGGCAATGATGCCACCAACAGCGCCCGCAACAGCACCAACTAGCTGCAGCCTCTACGTCAGGTGTGAGCACATTCGCATTCAACGAACTGGGTGGCCAATGCACGTGAGTTCGAGACTATGAGAGTTCTAGTTTAGATGTTCCATTCTTTGCAAGAGCGGGAGACACAGGTGAACACACACACACGCACACTCACACAGGCTAGTTTCTTTCTCGTAACGACGAATTATGTGAGTGCGAATGTGCACCTCTGCAGTTGTGTGCCTGCTCGCTACAAGTGCACTCAACTGACCTCGCCAATCACATACTACAGCCAACTGTTAGTTCGCTCATTTGTGAATGTGCAACTCGCAGCTGATCAAAAGCAGCGTGTAAAGGCAACGACAATCTCAGAACAAAAGACTGACTCACTGGTGTGTTGCCAAGTTTGTGTGAAATTCCTGCAACAAAGCATTTCTCTCTCTCTCTCTCTCTCGTTAGATTTCATTCTATAAATATATTGAAGGAGATTATCACACTTCTTCTGTTCTGTCAGTCAGCTTTGTATCAATTCTGTTATCATAACTTATAATGCTAATATTGATCACAGTAACGCACGGGCACGTGCAAAGTCTACGTCGGAAGTTGCATTTCTCTACTCACCAACAATTCAACTGGTGGCCACACTCGACTTTGAGGAATCACATCGAAATTGGAAGTACTGTAAGTTCAGAGCTTGATTAGTATCATCTGAGTATTATTGACAGGGTTTTAGCCATGTTAGTCATCTAGAATATAGCAAGTTAATCACAAAAGTACTTACTAACACGAACGATCACATTTGGCCTCGCATCGTGGCACTGCTTGTGCGAAACAACGATGCTGGTGCGACGCCCCGAGAGTCAAGTCTATTATCAATGATGATTATTGTTTTTAGTATTGTTGTCAAAAAGTGTTTGTTGTCTCATTTAAATTGCACAGTCCACGATTGATGTAAAGGACGAAATTTGATGGAGTGAACAGTAACATTTTCAAAGTCAATTTTGGATTGTGTATCAAGATTTGTTTAGTTCGGTTTGATATTAAAACATAGATTCCAGAGAGTTTCATGCCATTAAATGACAATGTAAACGCTAGAAAGTGTGTTAAGGTGGCAATTATTAATTGAGCTGCCGTTGAGTTCTTGACAGCAACATTAATTTGTACGCTTGTTAATTGGTAAGCTGAATGTAAATGTTATTTTAAAAACAGTCAACGGCTACAGCTAACGACAACGATGAAATACATATACATGCATAAATGAAGAGTGACAATCAAAAAACATAATGTACACATCATGAAAACGACATGAATGATGTATGATCATGAGTAACATTATGGTCGTTATTATTGCATAATCGTTTCGCTTTATGGGCGCTTTTTGTACATGCCGAGATGCTGTCATTTCACGGGCTGGCGATTTTTCTTTCTTTATAGCTACATTTTAGCTTCAACATTGATGTCTTAATTCTGTTTCGGTAACTCGCGACAGAATTGCTCTCTAGAAGTCGCAAACTATTGAGAAAAAAGAAAATGCAGACTCAATGCAAGAAGCGCCTGGAAATAAAGAAAAAAGAAGGCGCTGTAGGTGCTCGTTCATCGTAGATATTTTGTAAGTTGGACAATAACAACAACAACAATAACAACTGAGTCACGCGTCAGAAAATCTCAAAGCTAGAGTTTCTAAAAACAATGTTATGTTTCGTTGCACCAAATTGTCACAATGAAAACGAACAAGTTGTTTGTGTACACTGAGTGTGAGGTAACAGACCATTTGTCACCTGTCACATGTCATTTTCCATTTCTACTTTTCATTCTCGATCTCGATTGAGTGTAGTCTTAGTTCATTCAGTTCAATTGTGCATTTCGTTTGGCGTCGTTAGTCCAAATTCTAAAATCACTTGCCATTATTTTTTGTCCGTTGTCAATGTGTTCAGATTGTGCATATTTCATTGAGGCTTGACATATCGACCACTTGCCAATGCTAGAGAGTTGCCGATCGAGACAGAGACAGAAAACAATGATGTCAATTTAGCGATGATGGCTCGAGATGAAAAATTGCTTCACTAGTTAATTGGTTAGAGCAGTGCATATTAGTCGAGCCATTGGAGCGCAAGATTGCCGAGCTTCACCCGTGTTTTTATGTGTGCATGAGCAGTATTTATATGTGACATCCAGTGTTCACTGGACTCGACTGAACTTGTTTAGTGCACTTGACTGTGGTCACCCTTGACACCTGCTGTACCGCATGCATTGCCATCGTGCTTGCGCCGTCAGTCAGATCAACAGCACTCAATATTGTAGACAATATCTCTCTCTCTCTCTCTCTCTCTTTCGGTGAGGCTTCTATTTCGGTGAGAGCTCGTCGCCAAACATCTCAATTAAACTGACCTTGAATATCGACACTAGAGTTCCATTTGCAGTATCGAATGGTTTTGTTGACATCCACACTGTTGCCGGTAACATAATAATCTTTAGAATTCCAGCATCCGCATGTGTCGTAGATGTATGCCATAAAACACTCGTATAGGCACGCACTCTGGCGCGGGCAAGTTTTCACAAAATTTAAAGAGTACGAGAGAAAGAGTGAGAGGAGGGGAGGAAAACAAGAGAGGAGGCGGTGTTTCAAATTGGGATTAGAATCATAATTGTCATCAAATAAACACAAGATATTATCTACGGGTTTTTTATAGACTCGCAAATTGACTATGCGGGATTGACGAATGATGATCATTATTTTGCAGCACCCGCACTCTCACGGACGCACACAGGTCATATGGGACACGTGAGCATGTGTGTGTGTATGTTTGTGTGCTTCATTGGTGCAATCAAAATGTTGAATCAATAAAAAGGTGGCTTAGTTAGCCATGATTGAATCGACATTTTGTGTTCACATGATTCTCTACAATAACGAATGAACGAACGAACGATCGTACAAACGAAACTCATCAATGATCTCCTATAAGACCAACAGAATGTCTGACCTTATGCTATTACAACGACAGCAACAGCAACAACAAGTACAACTATTAGTTCATGCATTAACTAACAAGCAAGTCTTACGGTATACTCACAGTAAGACTTACGTTCGTTAATGCTGCTGATCCTGTATCGTCGTGATGTGGTCATCGACTTTGGTGTGCATGTGTGTGTTCGATCATGTACTGTGAGAGTGCCGACAAGTCAGAAAACAACGACAACTGCAAAACGTAGCACCAAAGCAACAGAAGAATGAGTTGGGTTGAAAGCAAGCTTGTCAGCTCGTCTAATACAATCCAATCAACAACAATTTATAGCACAAAGAATGTGGGTAATTTGCACAGTACACATTGGCTCATCTCATTTCTTTCGTCCACCTCATACATTCGCTTATTCGTGTTTATGTGCTTGCATCTATGTGTGCATGTGTGCGTCTTAGATCACGTCGGCCGCTGACTCTCGCTAACTCGAACAGTTCGTTGTTCAAATTGCTGTTATCGTGATCGCCATCGACGCCAGCCGGCCAACTGCCCAGTCAGTCAGTCAGTCACTCAGTGCAATCATTGCAACAGTCAATGCTTCAGTCAGACAGCAGGCAAGTAAGCGATCAAGCACGCGAGAGAGCATGTAACACAACGACAACTTAAACTTTTTCCAACTTAGTCACTCTTCAGCAGTGTTGCCACTTGGATCGTCAGCTATTTGATGACGTGAGCACCAGGTGCTGGTAGCGCCCGCAGCGTCACGATTAAAGCGGCAGTAACAAGCAGTCTAAGCAGTTAAATCAATCGTTGGCTGTTTGCGTCTCTATCCAACAAAGCATCATTCTATCGATTCCAACTGACACGACAATAGCAGCAACAACAAGTCAAGCTGCAACAAAAACAAAAACAGAAAAATAAAAAACAACAAAACTGCGCCAAAAGCACAACGCACTCACACACTTGTCGAGTGCATTGAGAATTGAGTTGAATTTTCGGTCGAGTTGAATCAAGTCATCAACTCACATGGCTCCGATAATTGACCGCCGACGACGTCACATTGACAAACGCTCACAACTGGAGATATGAGATGGCCTATAATGGAATGTATCGCCCGTATGCTGGCTGTCCGATCGTGTATAGCTTCACTAGTCGCTGGCATGTGTGCGTGCGTGCATGCGTGCGTCAGGCAATCGCCCGATCAACGTTCACAGGATCAACCACGACGGCAATGCACCAAGACAAGGGCGATCGGACCATTATTTCGTTTACTCCGGTTACGACTTGAGTTGTGTGTGCTTGCTATGCACACTTCTTGCTCGCCTGCTCTAGATGCTTTGTTCTTGTCCTTCGTCTTAATGTTGTGCTTATGTTTGTGTCAGCTTTGGGCTATCGCAGCGGACTAAATCTCGTATCGAATCCACTCCGAATACCACACACACATACAAGGCCACGATTGGACACGCTAAGCGCTAGTCGCCATCACTCGTTGCAGAGCTCGACCGTCGTCGCTCACTTGCGTCGATTGTGGTGTTCAATCAATGTTAGCCCGCAACAACAACAGCAACAGCAACAACAGGCAGCGATAGGCGCATCGTGCGCTAGTTACAAGCGCACTTGTGTCGACTACTAGCGCCGGTGCAAGTACTGGCGCGTAACTGACCAGGGAATGCCAGTCGTCACCACAAGGCTAGCAATCATGCTATCAATGTATCGTAGTCTTCTTAGTTCGTAGTCTTCATCATCGACGTCATCGTTGCTATTGCTGGCGATTCTGTAGTTGCTGGCGGCAGTGACTTTGGTGGCGTCGTTGGCGCTGTTGGTGGTCACCTAGGGCTACATTCACCGTCACACTCTCAGACAACGTCGTCTCTACAACAACAACAATCTCTCGGCGCCTGGCCAATAACATTTTGGAACCTAAATTCGGAATGAATACTATTGCTATAGTGTAGTTACTGTTGATGTGATGTCGAGCGAATGAGAGAGAGAGAGAGAGAGAGAGAAATTACACACAAATGAATGCGCCTACACAATGAATGCTGCGCCTTGTGGCCGGCGCCACAATGCGACCGATCGAATGAAGCAAGCTACCACAAAGTTGATTCCAGTCTATCCGATTCAATCCGACTCTTGATTCGATTCGACTTGATTCAAGTTGCAACTCTCAACGAAACAAGTCGGAACAATGATGCCCCTAAAGCCAACATGCAATAGCAACAGAATGAAATCGAATTGATCTATAAACATGGTTCGTCATTCTTCGGCCGCCTTTGTCTCGGCATGTCAATTGTCTCGCCAAGCTCATCTCACGCTCTGCACTGCACACTACATTGCTTGCACTGGACTATTTTTTCCTATTTCTTAGCTAGCCACAACAGCAGCACTATTCTTCACGTATGCACTTCACCAATGCAACAGGTGGCCTCTGATTTTCCAGGCACGCACCTGTTGGAAAAGTATTTTGGCCGACTAACTGCAATGGTTTCAGCCGGTATACTTGCCAGCGCTTATTTGATGCACTGGCTAAATTTTGAGATGCTAGAGTGCTTAGATGAAGATAAAGAAAATCAACAAGCGAAAGAATGAGAACTGGACGAATAACTCGAGCAATGTTGTTTTGTCGTTCGCTTACTTGCTTGCTCGCTCCCTTGGCCACTTGGTGCCGGCTTCATTGAACCTTCAACTGGCAACGTAAGTTAGCATTCTGATTGAGATTACACAATTCAGATTCTTCCTTGTGTGTCTTGCCTTTATGTGTATATGAGCGTATTTGTGTGCCATAATCGCTCAGGCAGTGCACTCTGACTTTGACTCTGCTGTGTGTGGCACTAAATCTGTCTCTGCTTCACCACTAAATTGCAATCGTAAAGAATCTTTGGAGCGAATCTCACTCCTTTTTTCGTTGCATGATTGTTCTCGTTTGTTAGGCGACACGATTCAAAACGCCATGACACGATAAGAATAAGATGATTATGACTCCTCTGTTGCCCTTCAAAAGCAACTCTGAAACAGTGTGTCCTCAGTCAACCTGTTGTGATTGGCTGCAAGCAGGTCTGTGGTCGTTACTATTTCATGTATTACCGCATATGAGTGCTGCAATCTGATTGTCTCTTAATCGTGAGATGAGTTACACTCACTTTTGCTCTCGGTGTGCCGTAGCACACTGAGAGAGAACCGATGCAACAAAATTGGTGCAATACCCATGAGACAAGTCGCGATTGAGTCGAGATAGGGCCATTCGATTGAGATAAGGACATGTTCTATCAATATGTTGCGTTTTGAAGTATGTTGCCTGTTTTGTTCACGAGAGCTGGCCATTTGATAACATAACATATAACAAACATAACCATGCTAGGGGATTTAATTTGGACTGTTTGAGTGTCACCATAGCACTTTCCTACCATTGGCACCAACAACGGCTCAATTTGAGATGATCACCGCGAGACCACCATAGCCGAGTGCTTGATTATTATGCGTTCATTTTTCGTGATTTTTCTTCAATCGTTGCCAATGTAATGCTATTCATTATTATGTGCTATAACAATGTACCAGCAGTAGTTATAAGATAACTGCATAGACTGCATAAGATGAGATCGGTGTAACAATCGAGATCATGGCACAGATAAAGAGTTTTTCTTGTCCTGGGCCACTGTTTGTAGTTGTTATTGTTAGCTAGCTCAAGAATTTCTAGTCGAATAACAGATCTTTCTCATTTTCTAATATTCATCTATATAACAATGATATCGTACGTTTGACTGCTCCGATCATGTGTGCCCGGTGAAAAAGACTATCGTCACTAGAAAGATAATTCACTAATTGTTAGACTCGCTCGGTAAAAGTAGACTCTAACTTACTCGATCGTGATTGTTCTCAGGTCCTTGGCCCGTCGACAAGGGCACCTTAGTAGGATCTGGCGCTCGACGTAATAAACGACGCCTTCGAGCGCCGTATTCCACGCACGAAGTTGGATATGGCAGTGGTAGCAAATGCAAATCAAATCGATCGAGATAAAACTCGTACCAATGACCAGGTTGAAGTATATAACCTTCACCATTCATGTTACCGATGGCTGTTCGGCGTGACAACACCATGGTGGCGCTGATTTTGTCGCTCTGGTCAGCATAATCGTACCCACGAAAATTGAGACGAAAGCGAACAATCTCAAAATTCTCAAACATTGAAGTCCGCTTATCCTCTGACTGAGAGTCCGTTTGTGGTTCGTTGCCTTTGAACACCAAATTACCGTCAAAATGCAAACGGTTACTGAAATCAAGGGCAGCATTGTCAGACTCTCCGTACTGGTTCAATTCTTCCAATTCGTCTTTATGATTGCCATAGCTGTCATCATCATCATCATCAAGTGAATCATCAATGTTGTTTGTTTGCGCTTTGAAAAAGTGCTCGCCCATGGCCGTCGCATTGGCCGTGGCTGTTGTGGCGACACCTTGCGACGACTTAAGTATATAATTTTCAATTGAAGCTTCATGGAAAAATGTCTGACAAACGTAGCTACCGTCTTGAATGGTTTCAATCGATGCCAAGTGTTGACAAGAGTCCACTTGTGTTCCCCAGATCGTTGCACATTCTAACGATTGTACCAATGAATAATCAGGCAAATAGGCTTTCATTCCTGCAATGCTCTCACTCGACATGCGCTTAGTGAGCTGATCGTAATCCCGTAACCATCGTGCCGATTCTGCGCTTGAATTGACAGCGCTGTTCCCAGTTGCACGAAAATATTCATTAGCGATCGCAGGAAAGTTGGCGCGTATCTTAGCCCGTGAAGCTTTGTTATTGTTGCAAAGTGTTACACTGGGCACGTCACGGTAAAAGTCACCGTTGATTCGTTCAGTAATTCGCACTGTCACAGGATATTGATAGTATTCATCTAATATCTCCCAACACTGAAAGGCACAACATGAGACCAACAAAAGCACTAGGAAAACTTCGATTATGTTCATCAATGTTAGCCATCGACGAGCAACGTGAATAATAAGCTCACGATTAGAAAATATTGCTGTCCCTTCGATGCCAACATGGCCATACTTATTTGTATTGTCTGAACGACATCTTCGACGCCTTTCCAATTGTGAATCCCACGATACTTCGGGCACAAATAAGTCGTCCATCGATGCTTTGGACAATTTGATGGCACGCGACACTTTTCCTTGCCGTAACTGCTTATGGTTATAGCTGCTGATTTCAGGTGAATCAAAAGGCCGATTGATATAATTTTTTCCATCTTTCGAAATCTGAGCAATACTGTTCAGCCTCCATTGAATATCCGAGAGCTTAGTGTCGATAGAATTCTGCTTGTGGAAGCTTTTCGATAGTGTCATGATTCTATTTGGAGGCCGTTTGAACAGGAGGCTCAATTAAGGCTAACTGATTTAGCACCATAAAACCTGATTGACTTTTACAGATATACCGTTAATTGATGCATGAATAATTTTGAAGCTAAGTTTGTTATGATGCATCTGATGCCTATCAAACAAATCGGCAACTTGAAAGGCTAAAGTGATCCGGTGCAAAACGTTTAATGACATTCATAGCTAGCAAAGGGCTAACACATGGTAATCATGGAAACGCTAGTTGATTGTACTGCGCGGAATACTAATACAGCCGAGTCGACACCTAATGCATTGGTGGTCCGTTCGAATTGACAGGTTTGATGGCTAACAGTGGTGAATATTTATAGACCCGTCGTTAAGCAACGGTGGCAACGACCAGAGACATCAAACGAAGCAGAATAAAACGCTGCACCTTGATTCGCGCCACAAATAGTTTGCATGTGAACTATCATGAAGCTTTCGATAGTAACATTTACGAAGATGACTAGTGCCTTCGGGCTCTATGTTGATTTTGTGATGGTTCACGATTATACCTCGAGGTGGAGGGAATCTTAACTGCGCCTATGAATACCGATTGTAAGCTGCTGTAACATTGTGTACTAATGTTCCACTTCAATAAGAGATACCAATGAAACCACTCCAACAGTTGAATAGCAGTTGAATTTTTTCCGACACCCACCGAAACTCTTGTATTCACAACTGGAGAGGTAAGGGTTAGATAAATTCCTAATCGATATCAATCGGATTGTGAACCTGACCAACAAATTTCTTTTCACGAGATTGTCGAGTGTCACAATCTGTTGGCTACTTGAAGTAGTGAGATGATTAATCTTTCTTGGAAAGGGTAGAGCATGTAAAGTTGCGTGATACGATAACATAGAAGCCAATCTGGAGTAGTCCTCTCGTAGTCAGTGATAAATGTAGCAGTTCTGAGGTTGAAAGGCTTGAGTGAAGAAAATGCTTGTGAATCGTCGCAAGTATTTTAGCACCACTCCTTGAAATTGAGACTCAAGAAGCACGAACATGAGAATCTATAGATTCTGATTTTAATGATCGAGCTAGAGTTCACTCGCGTCGATTTTAATTGCTTCTGATCATGATCTATCGGTGCACGTTTCGAATGTAATGAACCAGAATCAAACTTTTAGGTGTCCCAAAAGGATGTGAATTTTTCTAATTTAAAGATTGGGATCTAATTTCAGAATATCCATTTGCTCGTATGGATATTTTATTGTCTGAAGATATAAACCATTTCATTGGATCAGAAATATTTTCATTTATGAAAATTCTTGCAGCAGTCTCAGTCGTTGGACCAGACACTCTGGTCCAACGTTCGGTTGAAATTCTAAAGCAGCTGACACAAGCGAACAAAGAGAGCATTTTCAGTCGCTTGAACCTACATTTCACAAATCTTTACTGCTGCTTTCGTGTGCTAGCGCGTGCGTGCTCTTTTGCGCAGATTGTCTGCGTGTGAGTTGGTGTTTTCATAGAGAATGTCACAGAACAATGCAACCAATCGAAACGAAAGAGATCGAACAAATGACCAAGAATGAACACGACATGAAGCATTTTACATTGACATCGATTTGGCATTTTATTCGAGATCTTTGGGTGTTCCTTGCGGTGTAGGGATATCGGTGACATCCTACAGCCAATCATGGAGAATGTGACCCGCCTTCGGAGAAGATCGCTGATGCGTGATATTTCAATCTTCGATAGAATTGTATTCTGATTCGTTGACAATCAAGCTACGTTATCTGACGATGGCCACCCGAGGCGTTGGCACCCAAATCCATGCACAGTATTAGAAGGCAGCATTTATCGCCAGTGATGGATTTGGACAGCCAATTGGACGGTAACAAATGGGATGTTGAACATGAACAAATGATCAACTACTAAGTATTAGACCGTATAGCGACCATGGGGAGCAGCATCAATAGCATGAGCAACAATGACAAGTTTTCGAAAGTTTGCCCACAAGAGTACTGATCGACCCATCAATTTGATCGGTTTGAATTTTCTTCCATCATTGTTTGATGGAATGTCGCATGGGAGAGTGACGCTTTAGCGAATGGTGGATTCAGAATCAATGCTGTCAACCAACACGGATCAAACAACAATTGCAACAACAACAACAAAAGCTCGTGGTGAGCACCCACGAGTATTGTCAGTAACACTTGGGCTCAAAGCGCTTGTGTGGAGAGTTTGCAGGAAAATTGGTCAAAAGCTATTGAAATAACCGATAGATGGATAAAGCTTCATCACCAAAGGAAATACTTATATTTAGAGACAATATAAAACCCACAAAGGCAACAAAGTCGGCTTACGGCCAGCGACTTTCATCATGCATCACATATTTGCAATGGTCATGCATCATGGAAATGTTCAAGCTAAATAAAAGAAAATCCGATGTGCGCAGCTGACCATTGTCAACAATTGAAGATGTCGAAAATGAATTAACAATGGATGAACCTGGATCCAGAAATCAATAGGGATCCCTTCTACTGTCCAAGAAGGCTGCGCCCATTTTGGACGGACGAATTCATCAAAAGCCTTGGTCTACACGCGATCTACCAAGAAGAATAACTTATCGTTGATGTTGTTGTTAGTTATATATTTGATCCGAGAATGAATACACTAGACTGATCGAATGATTTTAGAATTATTAGACTTTTTGCGCACCCAACAGACGACCACCGGCATCGTTTGAGCACAGACATCTCAATCTATGTCTGAGGAAGGCAGCCCAACAATAGAACTGTGACTTCAATCAGAGAGCAATCATTTTGCCGGCACCAACATGTTGCTTCGGCTGCACGCTGAAATTTCTGCTTTTGAGGGATGGTATCGAGAAACATTAGTGCGTGCTGTTAGTCCGTTGAACTAGCAAGTACCGCTGTCAGCAACAAGCAAGTTCACTTCGCTGCAAGTCATAACCATTTGTTCAATGCCCTTGGAAGTTTTTGGCGCTAGCATGTTTTTCTCTCTTTTATTCTTGCTTTGTTGGCGGCTCCGTCAGCTACAATGAAGCGAATAGTACCAAAGATTGGCAAGCATACGGGGAAGTGGCTCGCAATGGTGCACGCCATGGCGACTGACCACCCAAAGGCGACTCGATCTTTATTCTTTTCCACCTCTCTCTCTCTCTCTCTCTCTCGCATGTTTGGTGCTTGAAGTCTTCATTACAGCCATTGTTGCTAGTTGCCAATGATTATTGGATATGCTGAGAGCACCAAAAAACTACTGCAACAGAAGACAAGAGCAGATTGCTGCAAAAAAAACTGCTTTGCGTGCCACCAGAGACACGAGCCAACATTAATGTCTTTATTAGCGATGGTTTCACCATCAATTGTCTGTCGGCCGGCTCGCTCACTCACTCTGCGTCGACTAGCAACAATCGCATCGGCTGGTCAGTTGTCGCTGTGAGATCCTAGAGGCATGACCGAGCATCATTGCCGCCACCGAGGTGACCAGCAATAACAACTTTCATAGGAATAGAATCAACCAAAAGAACGGCCAAACAACGTCAGCCAACAAGCGTGACCGTGTGCTGCAAAAACGGCCACGAACTTACACGACCATGACACGGCACACTATTTCTATGCCACACAACAATCATAGGCAGCAAAAAGAGAGTGCATGAGAGAGTCAGACAGGGTGCCAGGTATACGATGATCATTTGATGCAAAGTAATGACTTTATTAGACGGCTCGTGTAGGACCAAAACTCACATGCCTGTTGTTGATACTCAAATGCACAACTTCAACTCACGCACAGCGCCACATCAACAGCCGCTTGTTCATGTTCATCAAAAGAATGTACTGGAATCCATCTCGGCTGTCGCCCTGGGTGCTCAAATGTATGCACATGACGTTAATCACTGATTTTTTTTCTTCCTTTTTTCTCCAAGCTACAAGACGCTATTCTTCAATCACATGAGGATGAACATAAACGAAAACCCTGCAATCAAACGAGCAAGTCACCATTTGCAGGATGGACGATAGCACAAACGAAACATTTGCGTTCTGGGTGGGCCTTATATGCTTTAACTTTTATTGGTTTGTTTAGCATCTCATATTTGTTAGAATATCAATGGAGAGACTCGCATGATTAGATAGTATTAGAAGTGGCAAATGTTGTCTCTTTTTGCAAAAGCTTTGCCTTGTCTAGAACGAAGAGAATCTTTTCTCATATTATGGCGACTTATTACAAAGTCGTTACTTGAGCATTGCAATTTTCTTAGAATTGGTTGCTTGCTCGAACAAATTCACACAAGGTGGCCACCAACGAAGGTGACGAGTGCGCACCCTCGACTAGTGCGTACGGTTTTTTCTTCATGCAAGGCCTAATCATCTCATCTTATTTAGTCAGCTGTCGCTATTTTTCTTTTCTCTTTCTCAATTGAACGCTGTAAGTTAACTGCCAGCATGACTATCCTACATGTAGAGCCAATACCTGTCGCATTCGAATAAGGATGAACCGCTAATGAAGACGTTAGACATATGCGTATGAGCTTTGGCTAAGAAACCGAATGACAAACTCAAATTGAAACTAAAAATCATTATAAGTCAACAGACCACGAAATGTTCACTATATGACTATGACGGTATGGTGCGTCAACTGGCGTCACGTCGTGTCCGATTTTGTTTCATGACCCAACATAACAACGTAGACGACCACAGATACACCAACATCACCGATTGGACGACTCAAAGACGATGACTTTTAATCGACAGTCGCTGTCATTGCTGTTGAGCCCGTCAATCGTCGTACTTGTAAATGTTAGATATCACTGAAACTCATTCTATGATCATGTTCGAGCGCAATTTGAAAGAAAGAATCGCTTCGCTTACCTGACACGCTGAATACTACTGTGCGTAAATTTCTCTACACTAGATTAAACGCGTCTAGAGGTCACCTGATATAATGAGTTTCAATTGGATTCAACGAAATCACTTATGCAACAATTTCGACATTGAAATCGAATTCCGATGGCACATTGCTGCACATACATCACACATATCTTCATATCGAATAATTAAACATGAAAAATATACTGTTTTAGTGTTGAAGGGACAATCTCTCACTAAAGTGAGTATAGAAACACGAAAAATTCTCATTCGGTATGAAGCGTTTAAACCTAAAAATCTGTCCATGGTGAATATTATTGGAGCTCAATTGAAGTTATGATTCATTTACCTCCACATCGGTCGAACGAAGTCGGTGGAAGATAGCGAGTTTGATGAAGGATCATCTTTTATCAAATTTCTTTCGAATTTCAATATAAACTAACTCCAATCATTCGAGCCTTCAATAATTACAATCTATAGTATGAGCGGGCCTATAGCCAGAAAATAAGTTCATTTGATCATAACGTCACGTGTTTGAGAGTTGTATATTCATTTTGGACACAAAAAAGTGGAACGATCTCAAATTAAACCGTCTATTTGTCCACTTCCTGGGTCGATACTGATGTCGAAAAATGCTGGACGAGTGGGCAAGCCAGGCATTGTTGATATCTCCCCCGCCAAAGCGTACACAAATCCAGCTCCAGCAGAAACGTTTATGTCGATGATCGGAAATACGTAATCCTTCGGAGCACCCTTGAGTTTTGGATCATGCGAAATGGACATTTGAGTTTTGGCAATGCACACCGGCAATTTTCCGAACCCATTGTTTTCTAAAAGCTTGATTCGATCCTTAACACTAGCAGATAAGGATATGTCTTTTGCACCATAAACCGTGGTGGCAACCTTTCTCAATTTGTCGAAGATCGACGTGTTTTCAGTTTCATACAAAAACTTAGCACTATTTGTTGAGCTCGAACAAGCTTGAATGACACCGTTGGCCAAATTGATCGCGCCCTCGCCACCGAGCGCCCAATTATCGCTGACACAAAACTCTGTGGCCCCATGAGCTAATGATGCAGCGCGCAAAGTTTCTATGTCCTCATCTCGGTCACCCACAAATTTGTTGAGCGCTACAACACAAGGTACGCCAAAGTTTTTCACAATATTGGTAATGTGTGCCTTCATATTAATCATACCAGATTCGAGCTGTTGGCTATCACCAACTGAACCCAGATCACGTCCGTGCATTTTTATGGCGCGCACCGTGACTACAAGAATGGCACAGTTTGGCATGAGGCCTGAATAGCGACATTTTATGTTGATAAACTTCTCGAATCCGATGTCAGACGCAAAGCCACATTCGGTAATCACATAACCCTCTTCCCCTACCAAGTCCATGGCAAGTTTATCAGCTATTATCGATGAGCTACCGTGTGCGATGTTTGCAAATGGACCACAATGCACTAAAACCGGTGTGCCCTCGAGTGTTTGCATGAGAGTTGGATGCACTGCATCTCGGAGCAATGCACAAACGGCGCCTTCAACGCATAGATCCTCGCAAGTGATGGGCGAAACAGACCCAGTCGTTTCATCAGGCTTGCTGAATCCAATCACCACGCTGGCCACACGTCTGCTCGTGTCCTTGAAATCCGATGTTAAAGCCAAGATTGCCATCAGTTCGCTGGCCACCGATATAGTAAACTTAGTGCTTCTTGTGCGCCCTTTTTCAGTAGACGCTTGACCTATGGTTATCTTGCGCAAAAACCTGTCGTTAGTATCGATAACTCGTGTCCAGGTCACGCTGGCAGGATCAATATTAAGGCGAGAAAATCTACGCTTCTGATTGTCGTTCAAGTCTTCAGGATTCGAATTGGGATCGATGCCAAGTTTTTCGAGACGTCGCCTCTGACTCGGTGTAAACACTTGCTTCTTTCCGCCCGATTTTTCCACCAATCGTCTGTAGAGATCGGCATCATTTTGGGTCGACTCGTGAAACATACGTGCGTCGATAGCTGCCGCCACTAAATTGTTAGCTGCCGTTATAGCATGAATGTCACCTGTCAAATGCATGTTGAATTCATCCATGGGCCACACCTGACTGTAACCACCGCCTGCGGCGCCCCCCTTCATGCCAAACGTGGGACCTTGTGATGGCTGACGTATGCATGCGACTGAGTTTTTGCCCAAATGAGCACTCAAGGCTTGAGTTATACCGATTGTGGTCGTCGATTTGCCTTCACCGAATGACGTAGGCGTAATACCTGTCACCACTACATAATTTGATTTGACTTGTCGTTGTTCGTCATTCGCTGAATATGATCGTAATAATTTGCATTTATATTTCCCGTATAAATCATATTCGTGCTCACCAATATTGATTTCACTACATAATTGGGTGATGAGCTTGCCATTGATTGAGCGAACTATGCGTATATCGCTCGGTACAGGTACAACGCGGTCCAACTTAGTCGGCTTTAACGACCAAATTCCCCTCTCGCCAGCATTCATTCTGTGTGTTTTATGACAGAATAATTATCTTCGAATATACTTAATTCTTAAACTTATTTATGGTATAAACTGGACTCAATGATATCAAATATACAAAGGGCCGAATAGTTAACAAATTTAGATATTGATTCAATTATATTGAACGCGGTTGGCTGTGGAACGCCCAAAACTGGACTGCTTTAGTTTGAAATCAATTTTCCAAATCTAGAGGATCGTTGTGTGTGATTGTGGGAGAGTCAAATTGTTCAATAATCAATTGTGATCCAGATCTTGATAGAAACATTAGACAGACACACTACTGAAAGTGCCTGTGCGTCACTGCTCCTGTTCTTGCTCTTCATTAGATAAAATATCCTGTAATGGTTCGGGCGGCGCTATCGCAACTCCGTCGGCATTGGTAATGATAGTGCCGTCGACAACACCGTTGGCTCCTGTTGCAACTGATTTGGATGGAACGCACTGGAAATCGACGTGCCTCGATTTGGCTTCTTCTTTCTCCCAGCTCATACGAACAAACGGTCGTTGGACGTAGTTATAGATAACTTCTGGTCGGCATCCGGAACGTCGGCGCACTTTTTCTTTATGTGTAGGGTAACCCTCGATTCCGATTTTGATTTTTTTGAGCCCTCGCTCTTTAAGAACTTGTTTTATAATCTCGCGATTTTCAATATATTTGAAGAATCTATACATTGCCGTAGAGTGTATGATCTGAGAGTACTCTTCTCCCATTTGTGGTGGATACTCTTCGTCCCAATCTACGACATCGTCGTCTGCCAAAACAACAATGTGACACTCTCGATCGCCGCGTCGTGCAGCCACAACCATCTCGGGCAGAATGGATTCGTCGAGATATTTTTCAAATTGAGTTCGTGCACCTTCATTGCTGAGCTCATGCATGAGTCCCCCCAAATCAAAACAACGAACCGTGGCTGGTTCGAACGGAATTAGCAAATAATCGCACGCTTCGCGCAATTCGGACACGCTAACATTGTTCGGACATCTAATTTGACCATCGCGATAATAGTCGAGTATGGCACGAAACAGATCAGAGGATATGCCTTCAGCAACCTCATATTCTCCGCGTTCATTGGGTCTGGTTAGTAATGGCGATGAAGTAGGACCGAACATGCGTCCGAGCATTGTGTTGGGATGGGCCGAAAACATGGCAGGATCGACCACAAATCGCATGTTCTCCACCACCAGCGTGATACGTTCCGAATTAGACTTGATCTTGGTGGATTTCATTATAGTAGTGGATTTATTGCTTGGCCCTTTCCTGTGTGCAAGCCTCTGTGGTGACAATTTTCGCTAGACAATTATTGATATATTACAAACAGAAAAACATACGACTTATAAATAAAACTACTGATCGGCTCGTGTGTCAAATCGAAATGAAAGAGCAACGAACTTGATCTAATTGTTCAATACAAACACAGGCGAAACGTAGCGCGCGATTTGAACGCAAAGCATCGCACCAATGCAAATTGCATCATGCAATATAGCGCAAGCCCGAGGAATTGAAATGATCAACTGCTGCTGCTCTTGCTGTTAACGTTTGTTGTCAAGCTGCACCAACTCGGTGCGATATCCTGCAAATTGGTTGAATTGAAAGAAAGTCAATTAGTAGTTTGTGATCAATGATGCCAAGCTCTTCGATACGAACGAGGCACGAAAATAATTGCTTTTGCAGGAACCACTGCACAATAGTGGTGGACACACTGTCCCATTCAAGCACACAGCGTCATATGTTCACTCTTCTTTTATTTTTTTCCGGACTGGAATCCTGTCACCCTTTACATTTAGGTTACATTTTTCGCAGTATCTCTGTTCTAACTCAATTGCCTGTCCTCCACAATATACATTAGTGCGTTCCTAAAAGCATTGAAGGTGAAGACTTCTCTAAAACTAGCTTCAAGCTCATTGATGAGGTCAACGTATTCGACAATAACAAGGTGAGAGAATATAACAAGAGAAGAAAAGTTAGTAACCACAAAAACTTGTGACTCTCGCTCTGGTCTGTTCTCTTTCATGTCGCGTCGTGATGTTGATGAAAGAAAATATGACTACTTAGGCTATAGCATCAGCAAATTGTCACAGTGCTGAAAACGACGGCAGCCTTAGAGCAAGGTGTCAACTAATGTTAGATGCTATTTGGCCATCCATCATTATTCTAATATACTTTTGCAAGGGAGACTGTTGAACTCGAGAAGTGAGATAAAAAATAGAGGGCGTGCAATCAGTCATATCATGCATACTGTTGCTATTGACGCTGAAATTGACACTTGGTGGCAGCATTGTAGATGGCTTTGTTATCAGCGTGAGAGAAATTTCTCTATTATTTATTCTGATGAGAGAATTCAAATGACGAACGACGGACAAGAGAAACTGTTCACTGTGTTTGGCTCGATATGAATCTTCTGAGGCTCTTGAGGAAAGATTCGCGACAATTTATCAGTTTCAACAGCTTCGAAGGGCCGAGGAGCAGAGATTGCAATAATGATAGACAACAATCATTCATTCATTTCGAGTCACGACAATGCAGTAAAATTCTCACGTGATAGACAAAGGATCGGAAGCAATAGACCAATAATGGCAACAATCCACTAATTTAATTCTTCGCTCAATCGAATCAAACTTATGAGCATCAAATGAGACAATCATGCTCGTAATTTCGCTAAGTCTGCTTCAACTTGACTCACGTTAATGCTATGTTTGAAAGTTGTCTATCTATTAGAATAGTACCGACGAGTATTACTCCGTGGAAGTATATCAGATATCCGAAGCAGAGCATTTTGTAGTTGTTCTGCATCTGCGCTATTGTGACGCGATTCTAACTCTGACTACTGTTGTCATATGCGCTTAGACCAATTGCTCTGATTGGTCAGCTTGGTAGCTAGCGAGCAAGTGTCGAATAACGATATCTCTCGAATGTTGAGTCGTCAGAAGCAGCAACAGCAAAGACAGAGGGAAAAAAATCACACTGTTAGCTCTCTCGTTCATTCGAACATCGGACAATAATAACAATAATAAATCGAAGCAATGGCAATCTAAGGATTCATCGAATATCGAATGAACGAAATTTGGAAGGCTCTGAATGAAGCCTTGAGGCTATACCACGACGACGCTGTCAGTGCCGATGTGAGTTGTAAATACGAACGGCGCAATCTCAAGTCGGTAGTCTTTGTTGATATGCCAAGCTCGCCAGTTATGCCGTCACTACGTCACTCACTCACTCACTTGCTGGCTCGCTCATTCAGTCGGTCAGTTAGTTAAGTTCAACTCCAAATCGTCGTGAATTTTCCTACGCATAGGATGAGTGCGTTTATTGCACTGCTCGTTTGCATCTTTTCGCTTAGAAAAGCATCTTTCTCGCTGCTTCCCAGCTTCTTTAGTCGATTCTTTAAGGCAATCGACAGCAATAGAGAGTGACTGAGAGTAGAGGCTGAATCAGAGCTTGAGTCTTGTCTAAAGCTCGAGTTCGAGCTGCAGAGTTTGAGTTGGAGCCAAAGCCAGAAACAAAAACAGAAATAGAAGTTACAGTTCTAGCAGAAACACTAACTGTAATTGTAACAGTCATGATTGTGTGACTGTGTCTCTAGTTACTTATATATGGTTGTTCAAACTGTCTTGTCGATTTTTTTCCTTCTCTCTCAATGCTGTTCTTGTTATCTTGCATTATCTTTCCGCTTCTGACACAGGTTGCTCTCACTGTTGTATCGCAACGTTTGCGTTGTACTATGAATGAGAGATGCAGCGCAAAGTGTTGACCAGTCAACGCTCGTGCCATCAGTGGTCACCGGAAAACTCGGTACACACACACAGTTTCAATGAGCAACAATATTATCTTGACTGCACACTGCAGTTTGCTCTTGACCACAGTTTGTTGGCTACACAACAATCTGACAGTAGCAACTGTCGTTCGTGTGCAACTGGCAGTTATGGTAAAAGTCAACAGGTTGCACATGAGAAAGATTCTCGATCACCAGATTCACAGTTAGATACGAAAACACACACACACACACACACACA